>JACVVK020000757.1:87500-100000 GCA_018292915.2 Batillaria attramentaria
CGTACATTTGTGATATGAAACCTGCAAACCATTCACGAAACTAAACTAAACTAACTCTATCCGTGCTTCTAAACTAAGGTCACTGATCTGGACGATTTCCCCCAAGATCATCATTCAGGTTTCGACTCATCTCTCCGGTGTAGAAAACATAAACCCGCACTAGATGTCCAACCTTTCGTCATCCCCTCATCAATATTTCCTGTCAGGCATCATCACGACGCGTGCTCACCGCCTGCCTCCAGCTTCCCTTTCTGTTTGATCTCGCGCTCAGCCTTCACGCACACTTCGGCCGCCCGGCGCCATATTTCTAATGGCAGGCCCGCAGTGAGAGCAAACCCAGCCCTCGGATTGGCTGGAAAGAAGAACGACCACTCGAGGCGCATGGCCGGGCAAACATGGCGGGAGGACTGGAGGGCAAGGGAGGTAATGGAGCCGGGGGTATAATTAATTAGCGGGCAAACAATGGACTGACAACCCACCTGCGGCCTGCGAGTCCAGCAGCGCCTGAGAGAGACAGGTACAAACAGAGCGGTGACGAAATTGGCGAAAGGTAAACTCCGCTCCCGTCACCTGAGCGGCCTCTGTGTGGGATGGATTGGTCTGATATCCGTTTTGCATTAAGCAGGAATATAAAACGGGCCTCGTGTCGGTCATGCGTTTCGCGAACTTTGGAATACAGAGCCTTGACAAGAAATCCGTGTGTTCTGCGATACGCTTGCAGAGTGACCCGGAAGGAGATTTACTTGGGAAGCACGAGGGATACTACTACTACTACTGCTACTACTATTAATAATGATTATTGTATAGGCGCTTTACCCAATTTCATGAATCGGCTCAAAGCGCCGCGAACTGAACCCAACACGCACGCTCACGTGAATCACACGCATTCTCTCACACACTGGACACAAACACATTACAATCACGTGGTGCGGAGGGTCAGCTCAGGTATTTAAATTTCGGAATTTAGAATTGCATTTATTTTTCAAATTTGATGGGCTGAGCATTTCCAAAGCAGATACTGTATCATGGGTAGATCGGAACAGAGGGTGTTGGTGGGTGTTTGAGAGTTTGACGTCCTTTTCCACCACGTACGTTTATTTTTTATCAGTGAGTAGTTGTGTGAGATTGTGTGTGTGTGTGTGTGTGTGTGTGTGTGTGTGTGTGTGTGTGTGTGTGTGTGTGTGTGTGTGTGTGTGTGCGCGCGCGCGCGCAAAATGAGTCCTATCTGGAGAGTCTGCGCTCTGCACATTATGTTTGTGTGATATCAAGGGCGGGGCAACGAGAAAAAGTCCAGCATGAATCCCCCCCTCACACACACACACACACACACACACACACACACACACACACACACACACACGTTCGGATCTGAGACGTTTGTCCTAAAAGACGTTCCCCAGCCTGAGAAATTGTAGTTACTTATTCTGGTTGCCGATCGTCCAAGATAAAATGTACTAATCGTTATCTCGAAAACGGCCCAGCCGCCATACAAACCCGTGGCACTTACGCCATTTTTCCCAGACAATTTCAGAGACCAGTTCCTCCGTACAGCGTTACCTCGTTGGTTCCTGACGCGCCACTCTGTCCCCCCCCCTTCTATTGCTGCTCGTCCCGTGACACAAGATGGCCGCCGATGCTAAGGGGAGATAGGCACTGGGTGGCAAAGGGCCGGTAAATCAGGGCCGTCGTCTCGTGCCACACCCGACACCATGCGTTAGGCACACGCCTGACCTATCACTGCGCCATCTACCGGTAAAGGGGGAGACGACTCCTTGTGTGGGTCTGGAACGACTCGAACGGGGGGTGGGGGGGGGGGGGGGGGGTCACGCAAGACTGCGGACTTTTCCTGTTGCTATTCCGATTGGAAACTGAGTTTTGACAACGGTTGCTCCTATGTGTTTGAAATGTATGATTTTGCGCGCGTCAGTATTTTGTTGTAGTGTTTTAGGGAAAATCGTTTCCTGGTTGAAAATCAGACTCTTTCTTGAATGATAAGCAATGATAATCGTATTCATATAGGCGCTTTATCCCAAATGTTTGACTCAAAGCGCCGCGAGCTAAACCCAACACGCACGCTCACGTGAATCACAAGCATTCTCTTAGACACTGGACATAAATACATAACAATCACGTGTTGCGAAGGGCCAGCTCTACAGTATCCAACGGAAAGAAATTTAAAACTCTACAACATCCAATGGAAAGAGATTTAAAACTCTACAACATCCAATGGAAAGAGATTTAAAACTCTACAATATCCAATGGAAAGAGATTTAAAAACTTTACAGTATCCAATGGAAAGAGATTTAAAACTTTACAATATCAAATGGAAAGAGATTTAAAACTTTACAATATCCAATGGAAATAGATTTAAAACTCTACAATGTCCAATGGAAAGAGATTAAAAACTTTACAATGTCCAATGGAAAGATATTTAAAACTCTACAATATCCAATGGAAAGACATTTAAAAACTCTACAACATCCAATGGAAAGACATTTAAAACTCTACAATATCCAATGGAAAGACATTTAAAACTTTACAATATCCAATGGAAAGAGATTTAAAACTCTACAATATCCAATGGAAAGAGATTTAAAACTCTACAATATGCAACGGAAAGAGATTTAAAACTCTACAATATCCAATGGAAAGACATTTAAAACTCTACAATATCCAATGGAAAGACATTTAAAACTTTACAATATCCAATGGAAAGAGATTTAAAACTCTACAATATCCAATGGAAAGAGATTTAAAACTCTACAATATCAGTGGAAAGAGATTTAAAACTCTACAATATCCAATGGAAAGAGATTTAAAACTCTACAATATCCAATGGATAGAGATTTGAATATCTTCAATATGCAACGGAAAGAGGTTTAAAACCCTACAATATCCATTGGAAAGAGATTTGAATATCTTCAATATGCAACGGAAAGAGATTTAAAACTCTACAATATGCACTGGATAGAGATAATATCCAATGGAAATACTGGCACACTCTCATTTGGCTTTACCTCACAGCAATCTTAGTAGCACAGGCAGCCAATCGAAGTGTAGCACCAGAAGCACTGTCCCCCATTTTGACTACCCCCCGAGGACCCGAAGTGGCGGGTCGTGCAGAGTCGGGAAGCGAGGAGGCGACGCCGAGATGACTTCATTGTCGACTACCCTGCTAATCTACGACGACCATCTCCAGTCATCGAAGGCTCGGGACAAGGCCGAACAAGGGCGGACTACTTACCGTGTCCGGCCCGTGGCGCCTCTAGAGTGGCGCCGCTTGACAAAGGCCGACAACTTGATCCGCGTCAACAGTATTTGAGCAGCCATCGCGTTGCCGAGGCTTTTAAAGGACCTTCGGGATTCTTCCTTTACGGGATCACCTTTCACTAAACTCCCGATATCCACCGTTTCTTTCTCACCTTAAGCACACAAAGCAGCGTTTTCCGCTCTCTGCCTTCTGCCACCGTTGGGTGTGAGATTTCGAAGTTGTTTGATATTCTGGAAGCGTCGTGTTTGCCCAACCGACAGCCTAATGTGTTTCAGGGAGAAAAGAGCGTTGTCAAACGCATGCAGCTGCATCTGATAGCCTGAAAATAATGAACTGTAGTCGACTGGGGCTTTAGAGAAATTGTGTGCAGGTCTGCTGATGGGAAGACAATATTACAAGTCAGGTAGGGGTAAATTTTCCTGGGATTTTGTTGGCAAAGAGAAAAAAAAAAAAAAAAAGGCGCAAAGGTGAAAGGGTTTGTCAAAAGGGGGGGATTCGATACAGTTTATTGTGAGTCGATCTGACAATTTTCAGGCAGTAATTCATGAATGACACAAACGGGAGGGAGGGGGGAGGCAAGGGAGGAGGGAAGAGAGGGGGGGGTGGGGGGGGGGGGGTAAACCGCAGGCGTCTTCGATTACTATTACCTGATAGTTTGGGTGACTCAGTCGCCAAACAATTTTGCAGATTCATGAAGCCATCTTTGTAGACCCCAAGCTTTGCTGGGTAAAAGAGTCACACTCGCCTTTCGCTTGATGATGGCTCTGTGCCAGCCATTGAGATGCTGTAACTGTGCAGACGTTTACAAGGGTGAGCGGTGGTCTAATAGCTAGCGCGTCGGATTTAGCCTCTGCGCTACTGAACGGCCGTCACCAAATGTCACGGCGATGAAGCGTGGGTTCGAGTCCAGGTCGAGCTTGTGAGATGTGATAACCGGTTTTTCCGGAGTACCGGGCTGCTCATCGGGGGTTTCTCTCCGGATTATCCGGCTTTCCTCCCCCCCCCCCCCCCAAGCAAAATTGTTAAAAAAAAATAGGATAGCTGTTGGGTGGCGCTGCACCGCGGCGACGCGCTTCCCTCGGGGGAAGCAGCCCGAATTTCCCGAAAGGGATGATAAAGTAGTTTTTAAAAAATGGGGCTTGGTCTGCGTCTATCGTTGTATGGGACATTTCATAATAATAATAATAATAATAATAATAAATTTCATTTATATAGCGCACTTCTCAGACACAGTGACTCATTGCGCTAACACACGTCACCCATACACATTCACACTATACAGACCAACACGTCAATCAATACATATTACACATCACACAATACAAAGACACATCAGTTGAAGGCCTGTTGAAATAGGTGGGTTTTCAGTGCAGATCTAAAAGCTGATTAAGGTGGTTGTTGTCTCAGCTCCATAGGCAGAGAGTTCCAGACTGTAGGGGCGGCAAAACGGAAACATCGTTCACCATAAGTTTTCAGGTTTATCTTAGGGATTTTGAGTAGCTTGTCATTAGATGAGCGGAGGGTACGGGACGGAATGTAGGTGCAGAGTGAAGCAGACAGATAAGGCGGGAGAGTATCACCGAAATGACGATAGGCTAGAACTGCCAACTTGTATTTAATGCGGAATCATATTCATTTGTCTGAGACGAGATTTTTCGCCATCCACAATACTTCGAATTCCTGTGATCTCCAACCAACTCGGAACTCTCCAGTCTCATCAACAGTGTGACAGAACCAGTCCTGTAAGACGCACAAGCTTTCCGCCATCACGCTGTAAAACAACTACAACAAACAAAATCACTCTATCTCTCTCCACTTCGCTTTGTTTCCCTGGAAAGACAAACGACCCTTTGCGGCGAAGCAACTGACAGACGACCCTACGGCTTGTTGTTTGTTCCTTCTGGTGTCTGCTCAAAACATCTTCACAAGAACCTTCGTCGTGATCCTAACTCTGTCTGTCTTGCCTCTGGTTTACAAGCCAGGTTTTTTGGTGGCATGTAAGATCCTGGGAAATTTTTTCCTGGCTAATGAGATAACACAAGCTATTCGAGTGGCTGTTTTAGAGAGACAGGTCGGATTGGTGAAGGCTGAATATGCCGATTTTTGGTGTGTGTGTGTGTGTGTGTGTGTGTGTGTGTGTGTGTGTGTGTGTGTGTGTGTGTGTGTGTGTGACAGACAAAATGCGCGCTCGATCGGGACAAGCGTGCCAAAAGAACCAAGGGTATTTATTAATAATGATGCCAAATGTAATCATGTTCAGTAATTGTCGTGTATCCCTAAAACCTTCATTAGACAGTGGGACAAAGTGACGTCAGTGAATGACGTCAACGCGTTCTTTTCGAAGAATTTCATTTCTTGAAAAGGACTTGCAGTGAAAATATCGATTTAGGCTTATTTCACTTATATTATGCCTAGAGGAATTGTGGAGACAGAGAACACTAGCTGATTACGGTCACAACTTCCTGAATACCTTTTCTCTGTAATACATCTACATCAAATTGGCTCCTTAAAAAAATTATCGTCGAAGTTACCTATACTTTGAGTTCCCATTGTCAACTGAAAAGCTTTAGGAGAAGAGGAGCCACACAGCGTCAAGGTACAATCTAATCTACATGGCTGCCCTCTAAATTACTCTCACGTAAACAAGAGACTGGATCGTCGAAGCGTATTTTTCAGCCTCAGGTCCGTTGTCAAAGATGCAGGGTGTTCTTTGAAACGTTAAGACGAAACGATGGCTAGATCTTCTTGGTGAGATTGGATGGCAGCGGCTTCTATTGGCCAATTTGAATGTCTCCGTCGCACGAAACCCTTCACTTTGTGGTGGTAATTATCTCAGCCGGCCTTTACTGCGTTGTTGCAGGAGGCGTTTCTTGTGGCTTTTTTTTTTTTTTTTTTTTTAATCTTGAAGACGAAGCTCTTGGCTGTTGTCAGAACGAAAACGTGTGCTTCTTGAGAAGGAAAGGTGAACTGAGTTCAGGAAACAGTATTTTAAAAAAAAAATCACCCGTAAGGGAAAGGGGTTCGATAGGACATGGTCAATTAGTCAATAGAAAGATCAGTCAATCAATGAAACAATCAGTCAATCAATGAAACAATCAGTCAATCAATGAAACATCAGTCAATCAATCTTCTCAATTTATTAACCAACCATCCTGCCAGCCAATAGATCAATGAGATATTCGCGTCACCTGCTCCAACACACACACACACACACACACACACACACACACACACACACACACACACACACACACACACACACACAACACACACACAGAGAGAGAAATGAGAATAAGAGTCCTCCGAAAGTCCACCAATATGCTGGTGGAGGAGGGAGGAGGAGAGGGTGGGGGGGAGATGCAAAAACTTTAAGAACAACCGTCAGTGTATTTGAGCGCACTAATGTCTTGGATAAAAAAAAAAAACAAAACAATATATATTCCAGACAGACGGACAAGACAACAGCTGATATCAGCTTTCATGGTTGTCAGCAAGAGGAAGAGGCCGCGACCTCTACTGCACGTCTATTAGCCATCCCTAATTTCCCTTCACTTACTCCTCACTAACTCCCCTGCCCTCCCTCCCCCTCACCCCCTTCCCCCCTATTGCCGCTCCCTCCCTTTTCTCCCTTCACTCCTCACTATCCTCGTTCCCATCCCTTCCACCTCCCCCCCCCCCCCCCACCACACCCCCTCTCTCTCTCTCTCTCGTCCACCCCTCTAATTGCGACTTCAACTCTTTTTTTGTTTCTTTCTTTTTTTTTAACATCTTTCCGTGGGACGCATCATCTGAGAAAATGGATGTCGCCTCGGTCTGTGGTTTGCCTGTCGCCGCGTCACCCTGCCTGCCATTTTTCGGCCGCGACCGCTGGAGTCGGCACCTTAAGTGCAGCACGACACGCCATGTCGACTTCTTACCTGCCGGCACAAGACCACTTTTCCTCCCTTCACCTCTCACGTTCACCTGGCAGCGGCCACATCAAAGTGCGGTCTTGGAGATGAAAGCCATTATCTTTTGTTTCTTGGGCAGATCAGGGGAAGGGGGTGTGTTTTAGCGAGTTCTCGTAAAACCTGGATGGATTTTCGTTGGGGGGGGGGGGGGGAGCGTGTGTGTGTGTGTGTGTGTGTGTGTGTGTGTGTGTGTGTGTGTGTACTGCATAATTATGTATTGTCCTGTAACACCCCCCCCCCCCCCCCCAGCAAAACGAAAATATACAATGAAATAAAATAAAACAGGCAAATAAATAAGCGGTAAGTGTGTGTGTGTGCGTGCGTGCGTGTGTGTGTGTGTGTGTGTTGTGTGTGTGTGTGTGTGTGTGTGTGTGTGTGTGTGTGTGTGTGTGTGTGTGTGTGTGTGGTGTGTGTGTGTTTAGGAGTCAACTCCTTTTACCGTGTTTGTCTCACCATCGTGAACACAGTCATGTGTACACGTATCGAGTGTACACGTTAAAGATCCCATTTCCCCAACAAGGACCGTTGAATTGAAATCAAACGTACACCCTGCATGCAGAAAAAAAAAGAACAGCAACGCAATGGATGGATGCATTGAATTAGTGTAATCACTGACCTCATATCAGCTCTGCTATCGCGGCGCCTCTGTTTTACAGCCTCCTCTCTGTGTGCAAGCGGAGTTTCTTTGTGTTACTCAACTTCAGTAACTATCGTCAGTCGGAACTAAAGCAGTAAAACACAAAATTGCCCACAAAACCCAAGGGCACCCAACAAAAGCCCATTTGCACACCGGGGACTGATAACAGAACATTAGCTACAAAATAGCATCCGGACGCGAAAACGCGCCCCAAGACAATGACGGAGAAAATGTTTTGTGTGAAACTCCATTTCAAGCTGGCAGTAGTTAGCTGTAGTGAGCGAGATGAAGCAGCTACGGAGGTCGGAGTGTGGTCAGGGTTGAGGCTCTATTGCCTCAAGTCACGCTATCTTTCTGGTGAGGGGACGAGCGAGGAGAAAGTTTGTGTGGTTTGTGTTTTTATCACGGAGTCTTGCCATCAAGCTAGTGTTTCTTTTCACGAGCCTGGCTAATCTGTGTTTGTTTGTTTATGTTGTTAATTTGTATATTTCGTTGTTTAATCTGTTTGATCCATTGTGGTTTTATCGTGAAGTCTTGGTATCAAGCTAGTGTTTCTTTTGATGAGACTAGCTAATCTTTGTGTGTTTGTTAATGTTGTTAATTTGTATATTTCGTTGTTTAATCTGTTTGATCCATTGTGGTTTTATTATGAAGTCTTGGTATCAAGCTAGTGTTTCTTTTGATGAGACTAGCTAATCTTTGTGTGTTTGTTAATGTTGTTAATTTGTATATTTCGTTGTTTAATTTGTTTGATCCATTGTGGTTTTATCATGAAGTCTTTGCCATCAAGCTAGTGGTTTTTGTTTTGTTTTGTTGGATGAGACTAGCTAATGTTTGTGCGTTTGTTAATGTTGTTAATTTGTATATTCCCTTGCTTAATTTGTTTGATCCATTGTGGTTTTATTATGAAATCTTGGCATCAAGCCAGTACATAGTGTTTCTTTTCATGAGGCAAGCTTTTGTTTGTCTGTTTGTTAATGTTCTTATATTTCATGCTCTTTTATTTGAGTATTCTATCGTCTTGTTGTTTTTGTATTTTGTTGCTTGGTAGATGTTTGTGTTGTTTTCTGTTGTTGTTGTTGTTGTTTTGTTTCTTTAAACTATTTTCAGCTGCTATGGTTGTGAGGTATATCTTAGGGGATTTTTGTCTCTCTCCCCCCCCCCCCACCGATCCACACACACACACACACACACACACACACACACACACACACACACACACACCACACACACACACCACGCACACACACACACACTTTTTATTAAAGGAGACGGGAGGGGAGCATTTTTTATGTTGATGTATTTTAGTGTTTGTTGATTTGTCTGTTGTTTGTGAAATCGTTTTTGGTGGGTTTTCTGTTGTTTGTTTTTCCATTTGCTTCTTTAAACTTTGCCCACCTGCTGCAAAGTTCATCGTACCACCTCAATGACAACCGAGACAATACAGTATTTGTACTTTCAACCTGTTTCCACTGACCACGTAGCATGTCAAGGAATTAACTCCACGCTGCTCCTTCGTGTCGTCCTGGGAAACGCCCATGAATATTCATATTCCTCTTTAAACCAAGGCCCTCAGCTTAGTAGACCTAAGCCGGCCTCCGGTGATGGCGCCATAGTATGTCTTCCCTGATCTGACGATCTGCCCTCATTGAGACTCCGGGACCCATTTCTGTAAACGCTTTCTTAACTACTGCAGTTGGCTGTTGCAGTATTTGGCTTTGCTTGTTTGGTTGGTTGGTTGATTGGTTGTTGTTGATGCTGTTGTTGTTGTCGCCGTTGCTGTTGCTGCTGTTGTTGCAGGTGTTGCTGTTGTTGTTGTTGGTGGTGGGTGGTGTTGCTGTTGCTGTTGCTGTTGTTCTTGTTGTTGTTGTTGATGTCGATGTTGTTGTTGCTGGTGGTGGTGGTGTTGGCGTTGTTGTTGTTGTTGTTGTTGTTGTTGCTGTTGTTGTTAATGATGTTGTTGTTGTTGTTGTTTGGGATCCGGGACAGTCGAGCCGTAGAGCACCGGACTGTCAATGCTCGGGTCGTGAGTTCCAATCCCGACTGGAAACCAGCACTTTGTGCTGGCCTTTTCCTCGATGCCCCGTCTTTGATATCACCCGTATGTGGTGGGGGGAAAAAAGGTGAAACCCTGAACATCCACACCACCCTTGTTGTTTTATTGTATTGTTTTGTTTTGTTTTGTTTTCTTATCTCGTCTTTTGTCACAGTGACACGGCACACTTTAATGACATGTCCCCTAATGTAGATATGAGACTTATCATGGGTGAGAAGGGGTGGGGGTGGGGGGTGAGAGGGGGAGGTATTAACACATATCTATAATCATGCGAGTCATACAAGTTCACACGACCACATGTCGACCGTTCACTTTACGACCACGTGTGTGTGTGTGCGTGCGTGCGTGCGTGCGTGCGTGCGTGCGTGTGTGTGTGTGTGTGTGTGTGTGTGTGTGTGTGTGTGTGTGTGTGTGTGTGTGTGTGTGTGTGTGTGTGTGTGTTGAGAGAGAGAGAGAGAGAGACAGACAGACAGACAGACAGACAGACAGAGGGACGGTGTGAACGCCCTAACCAGAAGCACCAAGACAACAAAAACACACTACACTCTATATTTGCTCAGACCTCTATAAAACAAGTTTCTCTGTCACCCGCGCAGGGGAAAGGCGACGACGCGGAAAAACAACACTAGCCACAGTTCTCGCCCTTTGAGCATGGTTTATGTCCCCTGACATAGGTTTACGATGTTGGTCGCGCCACTGGCTATGTAGGTGGCGACACTGGGGCGCGTTAAAGCACCTTAACGTGATGGAGGGGGTTGTGGGAGGCGGCAAAAATAGCCAGTTAAAGCCGCAATGTCCGCATCAGAGAGACAAGAACGTTGATGAAAGAGTAATTCCATTTTAGTGTCTGAAGTCACCAGCCAAAACAATTGCCAAAGGATTCGAATTTGCATTAAAAGCCACAAAGCTTCCTTTTTTTTTACCAGAACATATTCATTCAGGGTTTTTTTTTAAATGACTGTAAGCACAAATTTTCAAAAAACGTGTTTACCCTAAACACCTAAACTTTAGTATTTCTAAACATGCAAGTTTTGTTTTGAGTTTTAAAAAACTTCTGAACGACCATTCATTGTGTGACTGTGTGCAGTATGTTTACCAAGAACCTATCACATGTGTCAGATCATATCTACGTAGCCTATTTTATAGGTTAAGGCTGGCATAACAACATTGCCTCAAAAGCGTGTACACCTGTCCACTTTCCCCAATTTCAATCAATGGAAATTGCAGCTAGTTCCACAGAACTCAACGCGAGGTCCACAGAACTCAACGCGAGGTCCACAGAACTCAACGCGAGGTCCACAGAACTCAACGCGAGGTCCACAGAACTCAACGCGAGGTCCACAGAACTCAACGCGAGGTCCACATAACTCAACGCGAGATCCACAGAACTCAAAGACCACGAATGCACGAGGGGGTGGGTGTTGGGTGTTTGGGGGGTTTAACGTCCTTTTCCACCACATACGGGTGATATCAAAGACGGGGGCAACGATGAAATAGCCAGCACAAATATTTGGCTCCAGCCGGGATACGAACTCACGACCCGAGCATTAGAAGTCCAACGCTCTACCATTCGGCCACACCGGCTCCCCGATTGCACGAGCCCTCAGAATCAGTGCCTATATATTCCGAGACTTAAAGTCACCCCTAAAAATGCTTCAATCAAAAAGCAAAAATTACCACGCACAGATCATTTAGCGCTGTCCGGTTCACACCTGACAGGATTTAAAAAAAATGCAATGTCTTCTTTCCTCTCAGTGTTCCTCCAGCCCATGTTAAACACGCATGCTCTGTCACAAATTTCAAACAGCTTTTCTTCAAATATCTTATGTCACACGATGTTTAATCTTCCCACAGTTGATTCTCGCCCATTCCTGCACATATTGACATAACTGGTATGTTCATCACGCTTTTTATATGTTCCTGTCTTATTAGAATGTAGTTTCATTTCCTATGGTTTCTTGCTATTTTGCTTTTTTCCTGTTGCATTACATGTGTGTGTGTATTTTTCTGTTTAGATAGATATTACTAGAAATAGCAACGGCAGGTATGAAAATTGACGGTTTCACGTTAACTACCTCTACCGTTGAAAAATAAAGTTTTCTTGATTCTTGATTCAGTCCAATGTTTGGGTGTGAGTTCGAATCCCAGCTGGGGCCAAAAAATGTGTCCTGGCCTTTTTCTCGTCTCCCCGTCTTTGATATCACCCATGCGTGGTGGAAAAGGACGTTAAACTTCTAAACACCCACCCACCCACAGCGGAGTAATCCAGTCCTTTTTGTTTCGAACGTAAAGCCTCTTCACTCATATCCACTCGCCTCACCCCCGCCTGCCTGCCTTGTTTGCAAAAAGTCCCAGCTTCAAAATAAATACAAAAATAATAGATAAAACGTCATTTTCGAATGTCTAAATCTGTTTGGCGAATGAAGTGAAGCGCCCTCTGGACATTACGACTGTTTTATAACTGTGCGCCCTCTGATATTGAAGAAAACAAGCCTTCAGATACCCTTTAAATTTTGTTGTTGTTGTTGTTGTTGTTGAAAGTTCTTGAGTTGCAAATCCTGCAGTACTCTGGTCGTCATTTGATTC
>JACVVK020000757.1:110000-117500 GCA_018292915.2 Batillaria attramentaria
GCCGTTTTAAAAGGAAAAACAACAACAACAACAACAATTAAAATTCAACAATGAAACTTCACAGAGAGAGAGAGAGCCGGTGGGAGTGAGTGTTAAAGGGTTTAACGTCCTTTCCACCAAATATGGTTGATATCAAAGACGGGGCAGCGACAGAAAGGCAACCACAAATATTTGGCACTATTCGGGATTCGAACTGAACTCACGACCCGAGCATTGAAATTCCAACGCCCTAGGGCCCGACTGTCCCAGTCAACGAAAGAGAGAGAGGGAGTGGTCAGTGGTGTCAACGGTTCAAGGGAAACAACCGCGCCAATTACAACAGTAGAATATCGTGCAATGCTTGCCTCCCCTTGACTCACGCGAAGACGTTCACACACAAGTATACCGTGTAATGCTGTTCGTTAAACACCCATTCTCTCTCGGGTAGTTTGGACCTTATTGTGTCATTTATTACACACACACACACACACACACACACACACACACACACACACACACACACACACACACACACACACACGAGAGAGAGAGAGAGACAGACAGAGATGAAAACTATCGTACGACACTGAGTGTGTTTCTGTCCGATTATACATTTATTCAAATGCTCAGCCGGCAGTGTACGTGGTAAACACAACAAACGATAAATAACTCTGTTCAGTAAACAAGATTACAACGTTATTCATGGAAACGTTGGAAACGCACAAGTTTATCAAAAGTACAGATCTAAGTGAGGTAATTGCGACCACTTTGTGATTGGAATTTCCAACGTGAACATGGATAGAATTTATTTATTTATTTAAAGTCAAACCTGTGTAAGGCGGTCACCCAAGGGACCGGGTCAAACTGACCGCCTTAGACAGGTGACCGGGTGTATCCAGGATGGCATGTCAACAGCATGTCAGGGGATCCTCTGGGGTGACCAGGTTAGACAGTGGCATAGCTTATACAGGTGACCGCCTTGGCAGGTTCGACTGTATTTATTTATTTATTATTTTTTTTTATTTTTATTTTTTTTTTTTTTTTTGGGGGGGGGGGGGGGGTTAATGATTTAATCGTACATTTATTCGTAATTTTTTTTAATACATACATACATGCATACATACTAACTTACAAACACACAAACATATATACATACTAAACATTAATACATACGTTGAAGCTTCGATCTGTAACTGCTCTCCTAAACATTCGTTAAGAAACAGGTGTAAATGTTAAATAAGTCTTCGTGCGGCATCCAGTCCTCTAAGGAGTCATGATGTAGAAGTATTTGTCATCTATATATCTTTGCTTTGCCGATTGGACATATGCATTCATACAAAGGCAGGGGCGCCGGAAGATGTTGGGGGGAGGGGGGGGGGCGGGGGGGCAGAATCTCGGAAAGGGGAACGTTGCCCGAAGAAAGTGAACAGCGGGGGGGGGGGGGGGGGGCGATGGCGATCAGATGCTGCGCAGACAAAAAAACCTTTACGAACCAGGGAGCCACTGAAAAGAAGGACATTGCCCGGAAAAAGTGAAAAGCAGGGGGGGGGGGGGGCAATCAGAGGAGCGGACAGCCTTCGGTCTGCAAAAACAGTTCTCTGTTGGGTGGGATGAAGGAAAGAGCAGGAAGAGGGGTAGGGGAGAGGTAGGGGAAAGGGGGGGGGGGGAAAGACCATGGCTTTGCCCCCCCTCTTGCCATAGTCACCTGATTTTCCAGGGGGGGGGGGGGGGGGCAAAAAGACACTCTTGCCCCCCCTGCTTGGGTAGAACTGTCCCCGGTTCCGGCGCCCCTGAAAGGGGGGGGGGGGGGTGTCGTTCACTAAGTTTACATTTATAGACATGGAATATAGAAATACGTTTTAAAAGGTTTGCTATAACTAACTGGTGTATGATCCGGGGGGGCGGGGGGGGGGGGAGGGGGAGGTTCCTCAGTGAGAATACAGGGTGTTGAGGGAGAAAAGGGGAGGGGATGTGGGGGGGGGGGGGGAGGGGAAGTAAGGCTGTATTCTCCCTGTTCGCGAACACGGTAGAGTCAAAAACGAAGAAAATCCGATTAAAAGTTGAGTAAAATTAAAAAATACGATAGGTAGTGGGTGGCGCTGCACCTCGGCGACGCGCTTCCCCTGGGGGAAGCAGACCGAATTTCCCGAATGAGATAATAAAGTAGTAAAAAAAAAAAGTCAGGAAAATGCTGTGGGCCATGGTCTTCCTTTAAGTACCATATGGGTGTAGGTACCGGTGGGTTAATCAAGGAGGCATGTAATATTGATCAAAAACCACCGGGTGCTCCCCCTTCCCTCCAATCAGAAACAGCCTCTAGCATGTCGTCTGGCGTTCTTCTGATGGCGTGAACGAGAGAATAAAACGGAACTGTCCCCAGCTCGTGACCCTTGTCCTCCAAGTCTCTCCTCACATCCTGAAAAAAAACAAAAAAACAAGAATATCGTCTGAAGGATGTTTAGACTGACAGGCGTAAGGACAAATTGAGTGTGGGGTGTTTGGAGGACCCTGTTCTGCGAGTGTGCTAGCTTGTAATGACTCGAGATTTTTTGTCGTCATGAAAAAGACATTCAATTTCTTTTTTTTCTTTTTTTTTTCTTTTTTAATCTGTTTGTGTCATATATATTATAGTAACAAAAATTTTACAATACAGCACATACCTATACAAAACAAGACAGCGGTAAGTGTGCATTCCACGATTAACAGTAACACAACATAGTTACATTATACAGACCTGGATACTATCTACTGTACTGCTAGTGATGTGTTATTTAGCACATACAACAGGAAGCCGCGTATGATTGAGCACACTTACGCACACACATACACACACATACGCCACCTGTTCACTATTCTACGCCTTCAAGGAGGAGTTTTCGACAGCAAAATTAGTTTCAATCGTTTAAACTCTCAAACACCCACCCACCCCCTACTTTCATGCAAATAGAATAACAAGGAGGAACGGCCCCGTCCTACAAAGTTGTTTCTCCAAACTTCATATTATTTTGTCTGTTTTGTTGTTATTGTTGCCGGTTCTCCCCTCTCCAAGTTCTACCAACGACACTAGATCCTCTATGACCTCGACCGATTAGCCACGTGACTGGGGGTGGGGTCGGGTGGGGGAAGAAGGGAGAGAGAGAGAGGCAGAGATAGAGGGTGGGTGGGTGTGTGTTTAGGAGTTTAACGTCATTTTCCACCACAAAAGGGTGATATCAAGGACGGGGCAACGAGAAAAAGGCCAGCACAAATATTTGGCCCCAGCGGCCGGGATTCGAACTCTCGGCCCAAGCATTGAAAGTCCAACGCTCTACCATTCGGCCACCCTGGCTCCCCAGAGAGAGAGAGAGAGAGAGAGGTCAGTTCCGTGAACTAAACACTTGCCGTCAGCCTCAGGCATGTCGTCATACAGAGAGAGAGAGAGAGATGACGTCAATTCCGTGAACTAAACTTTTGACGTCAGCCTCTAGCACTGAGATCGTCTGAGGATGCTTGTTCATGTCTTGTGATTTCCCTGTTGGCTTTGTGACTTCTCCGACTGAATTATTTTTCACATGAAATCTGGAAGATCTAGAGGGCTGATGAAATGTCGGAAGCAGTGACGATACTTGCAGATTTTGTCTGTGAACCAAACATTTGACGTCAGCCTCAAGCTGCTCGTCTGTGAGGTGATACTTTTTTCATATCTTGTGATTTCCTTGTTGTTCCTGTGACTTCCGTGACTGAATTAATTTTGATATAAAATCTGGAAGATCTAGAGAGCTGATGAAACGTGGACTTAAGTGCCTCGGGTTGTACTTACGAAATTGCAAAATTGGAACTTTTTTTGACCAGCGCTTCTCGCAGAAACGTGAAAAAATGTGTTTATCTAAAAGCTCTGTTATTCTTAATACTAAAGCTATAATAGTGCAGTAGTTCATGTCACATGTGCAGTTGGCATAAGTGACAAAAATACCGGAATGATGAGTAATTTGAAGGAGTCTTTTCATAGATATTTGGCCTTATATGCAAACAACCCCTACCTCGGAAATATTTTTCTTACACAAAACCTGTCAGAGCTACAGAGCTGTGCTACGAAAACAGGCAGTATAATTGGATGATCTTCCCAATTTCAGAAGATGAAGCCATCTGATCATTTTTTTCGAAAAAATTCGTAACATGACCGATTTTTTAAAATCGGCGATAACTCTTCTGAAAATGCGGCAGGCTAAAAATCGTGAAAGGTAGCTCTGGAGAAGGTGAATTCCAATTTTATCTCAAAGTAAAAAGGCCTCCAACGAGGTGGTTTAGGAGATAGCCATCATTACATCCGTCCACACACACACACAGACACACGTCATTCCCGCCAAAAAGAACGCAGCAGCAAAGTGTGCACGTAAGGTGTCTATGACGCAGATTTCGTTACGTCACTGTGTGCGTGAAAGTAAGTATTGTGTGGAGAAACGTCACAGTCTTGTTTTGTATCACTGAAACTTGCTGCTGCGCGTAGCAAAATCTGCCCCGTCTCATAAAGTTGTTTCTCTATAGAGAAACAACTTAAAAATGGATATTTGAAAAGAGAGACATACGAAAGGGAAAGCCTCCTCTAGCATCAGTTCCGGCGGAAGTAGCTGGTGATGCATTCTGGGAGCGTCCATTGCCTCTGACAGCGTCTTGTTGAACCAAAGAGTGTGCATTGTTGTCTGCAAAGAAATGAGGGATGATGATGTAGCCATGGCAACTAGAGTAGAATGATCAAGATGGAACCCTCTACATCACGTTCTTCTGTACACAACTGAGCCGCGAGCTATGTACAACAGGCAATGTTGTGACTAAATGTCACGTGCCGCCGGACAAGGTTACGGTGCCTGTCCCGTCTTCGTTACACACACGCATGTTTAAAGGTCTGCAATCTCAGGAAAAAATCCGCATTTTTTTTTTTAAACTGCGACTCCTTCGACTGTGCATAGTCCAGGTAACTCTGTCACAGTTGCAGACTTTTCAGCGCTTCGGGGACCCTTATAAAACCAGAGCACGAGTTTGCCGTGACATTATTTGGCTTTTGGTCAGTGAGCGAGACACATCGCTATAGTGTCTAGCGGATGTTGAGTCAGTGCTGCACGATCTTTCTCGCTCAGTGTCAAAACGCAAACTGAGCTGTGAAATCAGACTACCCTTGGCTTTTATTGGGGGTTTCAGGGACGCTGAAAACTCTGCAACTGTGACAGAGTTGACTAGACTGTGCTTGCACGGTCGACTCTGTACAATTTTTTTCACACTCCACAAAAAGGTTCGAACCAAAGCCGTAGAGGTGGTGATGAGGGTCCCTCCCGCTGCACCCACCACCAGCTGCACGTCACCAGTACCCTTGTCCACAATGACGGAGGGAGACATCGAAGACTGAGGGCGTTTACCCGGCCGGATGAAGTTGGCCTCTGAGGCGGGCACACCGTAGAAGTTGGTGGTTCCGGGAGTCGAGAAGTCATCCATCTGGTTGTTGAACACAATTCCTGTACGATTTCCCTTCACTTTGGATCCAAACCTGCAAAAAGAAACAGACAGTGTGATGCATTTTAATCTTGCTTTGTCGAAATAATGTCTAAGAGAGTATAAATAACGGGTTTTTTTTTGGTTGTTTTTTTATTTGTTTTGTTTTTATTTATTTCACAAACTGGCAGAAATGTACGACTAAAATGACTAACTGTCCTATTCATTTATATACATGTATCACTTTTGTCCTTCCAATTTTTTTTTTTTTAGGGGTGGGGGGGGGTGGGGGGGGGGGGTAGGTGTTCCCCATCACTCATCCCCATCATCACCACTCCAGTATCATAAACAACAACGCCACCACCACCACCACCACCACCACCACCAACACCAACACTAACATCACCAGTAATAATAATGATAATAATCGCATTAATATATATGTTTTATCCAAAATGTTTGGCTCAAAGCGCCGCGAGCTAAACCCAACACGCACGCTGACGTGAATCACGCGCACACTGGACATGAACACATTACAATCACGTGGTGCGAAGGACCAGCTCAGCCATTTAAGTTTCGGAATTTTAGAATTGCATTTATTTTGAATGTTGTGGGCTGCGCGTTTCCAAAGCAGAAGTTACCAACAACAACAACAACAACAGCAACAGCAAAATCACATCATGGGGCGGTCGGTGGTCTGGTGGTTAAGAGACTTGTCACCAATGCGAGAGGTCGGGGGTTCGAGCCCTACTGGGGGCAAATATATTTTCCTTCTCGTACGTGGCACCGTTCATACGGGCCGATCGTCGGGGGTTCTCTCCGGGTACTCCGGCTTCCTCCCCCTCTGCTTTGGAAATGTTCAGCCCACCAAATTTGAACAATAAATGCAATTCTAAATTCCGAAATTTAAACGGACCCTTCGCGCCACGAGATTGTAATGTGTTTATGTCCAGTGTGTGAGAGAATGCGTGTGATTCACGTGAGCGTGCTTGTTGGGTTCAGTTCGCGGCGCTTTGAGCCGACTCACGCAACTGGGTAAAGCGCCTATACAATTATTATTATTATTATTATTAGGAAAACCCCTCAAGAACAAGCACTGACAGTGTGTTGATCGTTGAAGTCACGGATATCACATTCCCATCCACGTCCATCAGGCTGAAGTGAGCTGTGCTTTTTTCCACGTCGCTGTAGAAGGTGGGCCCATAGTATGACGTATCGTGGGTCGTGTCGTCATCAATCATGCGTCGGGTCGCCTCGCCATATGCCGGTGACGTCATATTTCTCACCAGCTGTGATGATATCAAAGATTGTGCACAGTTTGTTTCCAAGGTGATTGGTGATATTGAGAAACAATGGGTGGACTGGGCAGTTCACACGGATACGGGTGGGTGCTTAGGAGTTTCACGTCCTTTTCCACCACGTATGGGTGATGTTAAAGACCGGGTAACGAGAAAAAGGCTAGCACAAATATCTGGCCCCAACCGGGATTCGAACTCACCACACGGACCTCCATAGTATCATCTTACCATCATCCTCATCTCCATCATCATAATAAAATATTTTTTTTTAAAAAGGCCCCAGCTTTCGAGCCCTCCGTGGATTCCACCCATGACCTGGGAGGAACACCACTGGAGCTGGCAAAGAGCCAACAACAACAAAATTCTACCGACATCTGATCAAAAAAGACCTTAGCGCCATGGGTCAGACAGACGCTTAAGCCTTTGTTCCACTTCACGGCAGACTTACCTCTGTGACGTTAACAAACCGAGCGTCACCAAGTGATGTCCGTTTGGCGTAAGCGAACTTCATGGCCTCCACGATACGGTGATAAGTCAGTGAAGTCTTCTCAACGGTGGAAATACTCTCTGCGTCGAAATTGTATCCTGCAAGTAAAACATCGTCCATATAGGGGCGGTCGGTGGTCTAGTGGTTAAGAGACCTGTCACCAATGCGAGAGGTCAGGGGTTCGAGTCCCACTCGGGGCAAAGAATTTTTCCTTCTCGTATGTGGCACCGTTCATTCGGGCCGATCGTCGGGGGTTCTCTCCGGGTACTCCGG
>JACVVK020000757.1:120000-122500 GCA_018292915.2 Batillaria attramentaria
CGCGCATAGCATTGGTCCGCTTTATCTTACGTCACATTTCTGATGACCTCTTCCTAAAGAACTTTGTATTTCGAACGAGGCGTTCTATACACAGAGCCTCTGAGTGGTATCAGCAAGATGGCCGACGCGTAGCGACACTCGCAAGCAGCGGTGGCAGCGTGCGGTGGTGCGTCTATCTCCATACGTCTGTGTACAAAGCTGGCTCCACAATAAAAAGTTCTCGTCTGAAATCGTTGTCGACTGAGTCACCGCACGAACTCTACCAACACACACCAGCGTCTTGAATGTCGGCCACGATGCTGTCAGTGAGAGAACCGTTGTAGAAAGCGTCTGCCCCCTCGTTAGCGAGGATCTCCAGTGTGTGGGCCAGCTTGGGTCTCGTGATGATCGTACCGACAGGGACGATCTCCCCGTTGGAGTCAAAGAGAAAGCTGCACACACGTGTATAAGATTAATAATAATAATAATAATGAGTATTGTATAGGCGCTTTACCCAATTTCATGAATCGGCTCAAAGCGCCGCGAACTGAACCCAACACGCACGCTCACGTGACTCACACGCATTCTCTCACACACTGGACATAAACACACTACAATCACGTGGTGCGAAGGGTCAGCTCATCTATTTAAATTTCGGAATTTAGAATTGCATTTTTTTTTTCAAAATTGGTGGGCTGAACATTTTCAAAGCAGAAAAAAAACAGGCTAATTTCATCTTTTGCAAACCAGCTTATGTTTCGGAACAGTTTCGCTCCTGAGTGTGCCTTGTACGCTCGAAATACTCTATCTTGATGATTAGTACAGCTCTCAATGCGGCACAATGCTGTTAACACCGTGGGCGAGCTTCCGAACATTCAAATTCAGTCTCAGTACGACTGTTGTTACACTACTGGGGCGCTCAGTGTGGTGGCCACGTTATCAAGTGCGCTTCTGTTGGCTCAGTGCCAGCGTTACTGTCGCGGCTGTCACTGTGCAGGTGTCTAAGTTGTGTGATGACAGATACCACGAAAACAGCTCAGAATGATCTGTGAGCATAAAAAACGCTACCGGCGCATTTACAAGCTCAATTCTTCCAAAACTAAAATTGTCGTCTGCAACCAGTAAACCCATGATTAGTGATTACCTGAACTCGGTGTTGTTGACGATGTTCTGCTTTTCATAGACAGCGCCATTTCGCTGAGCTCGAGTCAGAGGGGCCCCGTTTCGGCACAGGTCTATCGTGGGCTGGATGAGACTGGCCCAGGGTACACGGCCGTAACGGTGATGTAGGTACCACAACCCCTTCACTTCTCCCGGGATAGCAATCGCCAGGCCACCTGACGTCACACAGTTAAAGGGACACGTGTTATAGTGCGTTTGGTAATTCAGCCGCCAATGACAGCCGACAATATGAGAGAGAGAGAGAGAGAGAGAGAGAGAGTGTCCTCCCGGATACATGGCGTAACAAAAGAATGACCGTGACGACAGTACGTGCTTAAATGGAAACAACATACTGGGCTGGTGACCATCTTGTTCTGCTTCTTCTCAGCATAAGCAGTGATTTCACTGAAAACGCGAGCTGGCGAAATATTGAAATAAGCCTAAACTATACCACCACCACCACCACCATTGCTAGTAGTAGCAGTAGTAGTAGTAGTAGTAGTAGCAGTAGTAGTAATAGTTGTAGTGGTAGTAAATAACAGAACAAAAAAAAAATTAAAAAAAAAATGACCCACCAAGGGTAGATAACTCTGGATTGTCCACAAACATGTCCTGACTTGCCTCTGCTGGCGCTGTTTCTCTAACGTTGACCGCCATCGCCTCTCGCCTCTGTCTGTAACACCGCCATAATTCATAATACATACTATGAGTTAAGCAGCTCCATAACATCTTAGTATTCAAACATTATAGAGTACAGTCGCTCTCTAACGTTTTCCCCCCAAAATACCGAAAAATGTCTGTTTTCTGCACACCAAAAAAAAAAAAAAAAAAAAAAACCGCCTGCTATTTCCATTTTCTGAAGGAAAACGGGATTCTGCCCAGGGGTGACTATGATGCCTGAGGCTAATAGGGACTATACAGGTATTTTGAGACCCTGTGTATTTGTGTCCTTCGCCCACAGCGTCTCATCCAGTCTTGTCACACAGCTGACTGGGACAGCTTCGGGCAGTTGATGTTCACTTCGTTCACACGGCCAACAATCGTCAATGTATTGCACCGAGAACTCTACTTTTCGATTTATATTTGGAGCGTAAAAGGCACACCAGCAAACCCAACTGTGGAGCCTGGAAAAGTTAGATGGTGGCCCTTTAAACCAATGGCTTAAAGGGGCACATGCTATCATTTTTCTGCCCACAGATTGTTCTGAGCTGTTTTCGTGGTACCTATCATCACACCACTTTAAACACATGGACAGTGACAGCGTCTGTAAATGCTGGCACTGAGCCAAACAGACGCCTACTCGGTGACGCCGCGACCACACTGCGCGTTCCAGTAGTGTAACAACAGTCATACAATTTGA
>JACVVK020000757.1:130000-140000 GCA_018292915.2 Batillaria attramentaria
GATTACAATCACGTGGTGCGAAGGGTCAGCTCAGCTATTTAAATATCGGAATTTAGAATTGCATTTATTTTTCAAATTTGGTGGGCTGAACACAGTAGGTTAACTGTTGATCGCCATTGCGTAACCATCAGATATCTTGAAAAGCGTATTTGGTGTGTGTGGATGCGTTTGAGCACCAGATTCGGCCACGGCGTCAGCCTTTGCACACTAAAATCTCAACGATTTCGTCAAATTATGCCCAGTTAACGCCACTTTTCGAGGTATACCTGCTACATACTTAACAAATGATTTATTGGAGCGAGTCTTACAGATCTCGGAAGGGGTGACCAGAAGGCTGTGTTCTACGATGTGTGTGTGTGTGTGTGTGTGTGTGTGTGTGTGTGTGTGTGTGTGTGTGTGTGTGTGTGTCGGCGTACGGCGGTGGGAGGGGTGATAGCAATGGGAATGGAGTGATATCTATATTGGTCTTAGCTATGTGATTAGCGGTAATTCTTACTTAAGTCAAGGTTAGTTTAACGTAATTTAAACCACAAATAATTATCTTAACATGATTGGACACATTCTTATACGGTGATTATGATTGTATTATTTGCATGGTTTTTTAGGTTTTATTGTATGTTCTACGCGTGTTGCAAAGCGATCTTCTCAATTCTGGGACAAATAAAACTGACTTGACATATAGGTGCGCCAATCGCTTAGACTGTAGCAAATGCATAAACTATGCCGCACTTCCGTTGCTTGATTGTGTGTTTATGTTATGTCTGTCTTGTATACATATATAGTGCAAAATGTGAAGAAAAAAATTATAAAACACAGAACTTCGCTCCTGATGAATGAACTAGTTGGAAGGGAAGGCCGAGTAGAATAAGTGACTTTTGAGTTTGCTTTTGCAGACTGTAAAAGAGAGGTACTGTGTCAGAAAGAAAGAAAGGGGAAAAAATGCAACACAAATCTCTGGCTTCCAACCAGGACTCATAAATATACCATGGGATATACTGTGCCCCTACATGGTCCAACCCTTGTCGTGGGGTAGTGGCTTGTGTACCTCAATGACCCAGAGAGCTACGCCAGCGGGAGCACATGCTCCTGGCAGGGTCACCCAAGCTGGAAAGGTCGAAGGGTAGAGGTCAGACGAATGTGGACCACCTCTCCAAGAGGCTAAACGGGTTTGCGTAGGGTTAACAGCCCTACCTGTAAAAAAAACATAACGTTACAGAAGCATCGACAGCAACAAACCAAAACATTCACCTGGGCAAGGAAGGGTCTCCATCCCGGAGACCTATGACGCATTGCAGTGAAAGCCGAAAGGAAGCTGCAAGGCCGACCCCCCTTCTAACACCCAGGACAACGACGAGAGTAGCCACATGGAACATCAGGACAATGTATGAAGTAGGAAGGACCATACAAGTAGCAAGAGAGATGAAGAACTACAAGATAGGAGTACTGGGACTGAGTGAGACAAGGTGGCTACAGACAGGACAGCTGAGATTTTCATCGGGAGAGCAATTGCTGTACTCGGGACACACAGAGGATGGAGCCCCCCACACTGAGGGCGTGGCCCTGATGCTGGCACCGGAGGCACAGCGGGCACTCATCGGCTGGGAACCTGTCAACTCCCGCATCATCACAGCCAAATTCATCACCAAGAAGAAAGACATCAAGCTAAACATCATCCAGTGCTACGCTCCCACCAATGATGCGGAAGAGGAGAAAAAAGATGACTTCTACCAACAACTGCAGACAGTGATAGATAGAGGAGGAGCCAAGGACATGACCATACTGATGGGAGACTTCAACGCCAAGATTGGATCAGACAACACAGGCTATGAGAACACCATGGGAACACACGGACTGGGACAGATGAACGAAAATGGCGAGCGCTTTGCAGACTTTTGTGCCCTGAACCAGCTAGTGATAGGAGGCAGCATCTTCCCACACAAGCGCATCCACAAGGCCACATGGAGATCGCCGGACCATGTCACGGAGAACCAGATTGATCACATCTGCATCAGCCGGAAGTTCAGGAGATCATGGCGAGATGTGCGCGTGATGAGGGGTGCCGATGTATCATCAGACCACCACCTTCTTGCAACAACACTGAGACTTCGCCTTAAGAGACACACCAACGCCAACAACACACGGACCAGGTACAACGTTGGCCTACTCAGGAACACAGAGACACAAGCAGCATTCCGGATCAGCCTTTCCAACAGGTTCCAGCCACTGCAAGACCTGATAGAAGACAGTGGAATGGATATCGAGACACAGTGGGAACACAGCAAGAAACTCTGGCACGACACATGCGAAGAGGTCCTTGGCAAGAGAAAGACCCAACACAAGGAATGGATCTCTGCTGATACCATCCAGAAGCTGGAAGTTAGGAAAAAGAAGAAAACTGCACTGAACACGAGCCGAACAAGAAGAGCTAAGGCAAAGGCACAGGAAGAATACACAGCAGCTGACAGAGAAGTGAAGAGGAGCACCAGAAAGGACAAGAGGGACTACATTGACAACCTGGCCAATCAAGCAGAGGAAGCAGCCGGACAAGGGAACCTAAAAGACCTGTACCAGGTGACCAAGAAGCTCGCGGGCAAATTTCAGCAGACAGACAAACCAGTGAAGGACAAGAACGGGCATCCACTGACAACAACTGAGGAACAGCTGAAGCGATGGGCAGAACACTTCAGGGAGCTGTTAAATCGCCCCATCCCTGAAACACCACCAGACATCCCGCCAGCTGAGACAGAACTACCCATCAACTGCGACAAGCCCTCTAAGGCGGAGATCAGGAAAGCCATAATGACACTGAGAAATGGGAAAGCTGCAGGGCCGGACGAGATACCAGCAGAAGCCATCAAAGCAGACACAGAGACAGCCGTCAACATGCTGCACAGCCTACTCAGCAAGATCTGGGAGAAGGAAGAGGTGCCAGCCCAGTGGAAAGAAGGGATCGTCATCAAGCTGCCAAAGAAAGGGGACCTCAGGGACTGCAGCAACTACCGAGGGATCATGCTCCTGTCAGTGCCAGGCAAGGTTCTCAACAGAATTCTACTGGAGAGGATGAGGGAGGCAGTCGACCCTATGCTCCGAGACCAGCAGGCGGGCTTTCGCAGGAACAGGTCCTGCGCTGACCAGATTGCCAGCCTACGCATCATCGTTGAGCAGTCACTGGAGTGGAACTCCCCCCTCTACATCAACTTCATAGACTATGAGAAGGCCTTCGACAGTGTAGACAGAGAGGCGCTGTGGAAGCTGCTAAGGCACTATGGAGTTCCTGGGAAGATCATCTCCCTGATCCAGTGCACCTACAAAGACATGAGCTGCAGGATTGCCCATGCCGGCCAGTTGTCAGAAAGCTTCGAGGTGAAGACCGGAGTCCGCCAGGGATGCCTGTTGTCCCCGTTCCTCTTCCTCCTGGTCATCGACTGGATCATGAAGACCACCACAACAGGCAGGAAAAACGGGATACAGTGGACACTCTGGACGCAGCTGGATGACCTCGACTTTGCGGACGACCTGGCGCTCCTGTCTCACAGCCACAGCCAGATGCAGGACAAGACTACGTGCCTGGAAGCCACATCAGCCGGAACAGGGCTCAAGATCAACAGGAGGAAAACCGAGCTGATGAAGATCAACACCACTGCCAACACACCAGTCACAGTCGGTGGAGAGCCCATCAGGGAGGTAGAGTCCTTTGTCTACCTGGGAAGTGTGGTTGATGGACAGGGAGGCACAGACCGAGACGTCACAGCCAGAATCGGCAAGGCAAGAGCAGCAATGGTCATGCTGAAGAACATCTGGGCATCCAAAGTTGTCAGCATAAGAACCAAACTTCGCATCTTCAACTCCAACGTGAAGTCAGTTCTGCTCTACGGATGCGAAACATGGAGGACAACGAGGACGATGCAGCAGAAGATCCAGACATTTCTCAACACCTGTCTGAGGCGCATCTTCAACATCCGTTGGCCAGAGAAGATCCGTAACGAAGAGCTGTGGGAGCGAGCAGGGCAGGAACCAGCGGCCAAGCAGATCCTGCGGAGGAAGTGGGGCTGGATTGGACACACCCTCAGGAAGCCAGCATCCAGCACCACACGCCAAGCCCTGACATGGAACCCACAGGGGAAAAGGAAGAGAGGCCGGCCTCGCAACAGCTGGAGGCGGGACACTGAGGCAGAGTTATATAAGCAGGGGACAAACTGGACTGGAGTGGCAAGAATAGCCCAGAACAGAGTGCGATGGCGAAGGGTTGTCGATGGCCTATGCTCCACGTGGAGCCAGGGGCCTAAGTAAGTAAGTATATACTGTGCCAGCAAGTTACTGAAGTAAATCAGCCTACTACTACTAGTTTTTTTTTTTTTAAGAATCACAGACTGTCTGTGATTCTTAAAAAAACAACTATGCCGCACATACTTATACTTTGTCAGACACAAGCCTAAATAGCGAGATAGTGTGTTTTTACCTACGTATCACCACCCGCACAGCGTATCGCAAAGCACGGGCATTTACCGACCCTTTTGGACTCTGTAGCTGACACTCTATCCAGAATAACATAGTAGTGAGCACTAACCTGAAAGCCAGATTTACGACAGGGAAAAGCATTTTCGTGTACAATGTATGTGGTGAATCGCTTTGTGCGACATGTATTAGAAAGACATTCTGTCACACTCTACTTACTTCGAATGCTTCCCCTCCTCGACGTCCTGTGCCTTAGCCATTTTTGAAAAGGATTTTATAGCTTTTCACCGCAGGACGAAGGAGCGGCTGAATAAATGTTTTGTGTCGGAGGAGAAGCTATAGTAGTAGCACTCCTTTCTATGACCCTGTCCTGTACGTTGGACAGCCTTTAGAAGTTACACTCCTTAAGGGTTATGCGCAATGGTACACACAAGATACACTTGTAAATCCACTTTGCTTCGTTTTTTCCCCTTCTGCTGTGATCCTTTTTTTTTCCTCGGGTGAATCCCGTCACGAGTATTCTGCAATGATAGTGATGATTGTGGTTACAAAGTGTCTGAGATGGCGGGACTTGACAAGCTCTGAAACTACGAGCAACACATTATAGGGGTCTGTGATAGGTCTGCCCCTCCATCTTAATTGTTACTCTTAGTGCTGTTCAACATAGTTAACGTGAGGCAATGTCTACTTCTTAAATTGTTTTTAGCCAATGACTGAGTGTGTGAGTGTGTAATGATGTATACACGTATGTCGGTTTTGTATTTCCGTGGTATGTTTGTGTATACATGTGTATTTCTTAAAAGGAGCAAGCCAAATTCTTCTTTGTAATTAAGAAGCGAATAAATTTATTTTATCTTATTATAATATCAATAAGG
This sequence comes from Batillaria attramentaria, assembly GCA_018292915.2. Classification (NCBI taxonomy): domain Eukaryota; kingdom Metazoa; phylum Mollusca; class Gastropoda; family Batillariidae; genus Batillaria; species Batillaria attramentaria. The sequence continues at coordinate 135,331 of JACVVK020000757.1, forward strand.
CTTTATATCAGGTGGAAAGTGTAAACTGACAACTGCCAAGACTGACCGAGACGTCTGTGTATCGCACCAAGAGCTCTACTTATCATCTCTAACGTACAGGAACACTCCCAAACGCAGTTGTTCCAAAAACCAAATTTGCCTTCTTTGAAACCTTGTTGTTTTGAAATATACACGTTAAACCCAACGCTATCCAAGTAATACATGTACTATATTTAAGGTTGTGGGTCTCACTAAAAAAAAAATCATAATTAAATTTAGCTCAGTGTGAGTGTTGAACTTTGATTCTACGCAGTAAGAGCCTGCCAAGCAACCGTTAATTTCGTCTGATTTGCACATACGGGGCCAGGACCAAAAACGAGTGAAATACGTGGACTACTCGTGTGCGGTACACACAAATTTGTGTCCTCAGTTCCGAGCCACTGCGGCAGATTTCACTCACACTATCTTTCCTTCAGGCGAGGGAAGCCGGGGTGGCCGAATGGTAGAGCGTTGGACTTCTAATGCTCGGGTCGTGAGTTCGATCCCGGCTGGGGCCAAATATTGTGCTGGCTTTTTCATCGTTGCCCCGTCTTTGATATCACCCTATGTGGTGGAAAACGACGTGAAACCCCTAAACACCCACCCACCCACCCTTCTTCAGGCGAAGGACAAAGTTTTCTGTTTCTTCTTTGTTCCAGACGATCGCTACTGATCATTCAATCAGCTGAAGTTAGGCCAAAGTAAGAAACATTCTGAGATCGGACTTCTTCAAAACTGTTCAGTCCCAAACATAAAGGAGGCTTGATTAAGTTCACTGACGTCCGTCCAATGACCCAGCTTAATTGCCCTCAAGGGATAAATAAGGTATATTGTATTCAATTGAATTGAACTGAACTGAATTGAACTGAATTGAAATTGTCAACGCAAGAGGAAACACTCTCAGATCTGAGTAATTAAAATTATTCAATCGCTTTAAGTAGACTTAGCAAAGACAACGCTATAAACAAACAAACAAAAATCCCAGTCATTAAATATTATTCAATCCCTTTAAGTACACTTAGCAAAGACAAAGCAATAAGAAACAAAAAAAAAAATCTGAGTTATTAAAAATTATTCAATCCCTTTAAGTACACTTAGCAAAGACAAAGCAATAAGAAACAAAAAATCTGAGTTATTAAAAATTATTCAATCCATTTAAGTACCCTTAGCAAAGATAAGGCCATAATCAAAACAAAACATCTGAGATCTGGGGTCTGATGCATGGAAAATGACAAGACTATTCTGAGATTGAGCTCTAGTGTCAAGCTTATAACACTTCGGGACATTCATCAGCGTGTATTACCGTTTAACCCTTGTAATGGTTGTAAACTCGCCTTAGTCTTCGTTTATAATCCATCCCATACTAATCTTTTAGTCTCAGCTTAGTCAAGCTACTGTCGGAATTACACACTAATCTGCATCAGACCCCTGATTTTATCAAAAACTGTTCAGACCCTTGAAGGAGTTTGATCAAAGCAAACATACCAGATGAGATGTGAGTTTTTCAAACCTTACCTTGGTGAGTGTTGCGATCGGGACTGCCCCGTGCGCAGTCAGCACAAAAAAAAACACTTACCTAAGCATGTGACCTCCCACGTCACTAAAAGCGCAGGTACCCGACCAGAGTGTACGGCGTCGAATAGGGGTACAGTGTCGCGAGTATAGCACTTCCGCACTGTAGACGGCAATGTTGCTTCAGATCGACAGTGGCGTAGATGTATTGGCTCGGTGGATTAGTATGCCTGGTCATGACATCTGCTTTAGCTATGTTCGTTTTCTCTTCTCGTCTCGTCAGGTCCCGTCTCGTCTCTCGGGTAGCCGGGGTGGCCGAATGGTAGAGCGTTGGACTTCTAATGCTCGGGTCGTGAGTTCGATCCCGGCTGGGGCCAAATATTTGTGCTGGCTTTTTCATCGTTGCCCCACCTTTGATATTACCCTATGTGGTGGAAAAGGACGTTAAACTCCCAAACACCCACCCACCTTGTCCCGTCCCGTCCCGTCTCGTCTCGTCTAATATAGCCTTGTCTCGTCTCGTCCCGTCCTTTTCTGTCTCGTCTCGTCTAATCTCGTCCCGTCTCGTCTAATCCCGTCATATCTCGTCTCGTCTTGTCTAAACTCGTCCCGTCCCTTCCCGTCTCGTCTAATCTCATCTCCTCTGTCCTGTCCCGTCCATTTCCGTCTCGCTTAATCTCGTCTCGTCTCGTCTAATCTTGTCTTGTCTGATCTCATCTCGTCTCGTCCCGTCTCGCCTCATCTAATCTCGTCTCGTCTGATCTCATCTGGTGGACGACCAATTGAAGTGGGAGCCGCACCTAGAAAAACTTAGTAAAACCCTGTCTAAAAATCTTTTTCTCTTAAGTAAACTTAACCGCATAGTTAGCCACGACAGTTGCAAAGTTTTCTTTCACGCACATATAAAAAGTCATATAGATTACGCCTCCAACCTCTGGGACAAATGTGGTGATATCCACTTGAAAAAGATCAATTCTCTCTATAAACGTAGTATAAAGCTTTTACATCCTGGGCCCTTACCCACAGAAGAAAAACTTAGAGCGCTCGAACTTCTCCCCCTTACCAAGCATCTTGAGTTCAACCGGTGTGTTTTCATGCACAAGATAGTCCACTGTAAGGCTCCTCCATATCTTACCACGTTCTTTCAACCAAGTCAGCGACACAACGCAAGAAATGGCCTGTTCCAATTACCATTACCTAGATTGGACATTTTTAAAACAAGCCTCTCATTCTCTGGGTCACTTTCATGGAACCAGTTGCCAGCATACTTAAAATGTACCCCGAAGCTTCATTCATTTAAAACTCAACTTCTCAGATACTTACGTAAGTAAGCGCAGGTACCCGACCAGAGTGTACGGCGTCGAATAGGGGTACAGTGTCGCGAGTATAGCACTTCCGCACTGTAGACGGCAATGTTGCTTCAGATCGACAGTGGCGTAGATGTATTGGCTCGGTGGATTAGTATGCCTGGTCATGACATCTGCTTTAGCTATGTTCGTTTTCTCTTCTCGTCTCGTCAGGTCCCGTCTCGTCTCTCGGGTAGCCGGGGTGGCCGAATGGTAGAGCGTTGGACTTCTAATGCTCGGGTCGTGAGTTCGATCCCGGCTGGGGCCAAATATTTGTGCTGGCTTTTTCATCGTTGCCCCACCTTTGATATTACCCTATGTGGTGGAAAAGGACGTTAAACTCCCAAACACCCACCCACCTTGTCCCGTCCCGTCCCGTCTCGTCTCGTCTAATATAGCCTTGTCTCGTCTCGTCCCGTCCTTTTCTGTCTCGTCTCGTCTAATCTCGTCCCGTCTCGTCTAATCCCGTCATATCTCGTCTCGTCTTGTCTAAACTCGTCCCGTCCCTTCCCGTCTCGTCTAATCTCATCTCCTCTGTCCTGTCCCGTCCATTTCCGTCTCGCTTAATCTCGTCTCGTCTCGTCTAATCTTGTCTTGTCTGATCTCATCTCGTCTCGTCCCGTCTCGCCTCATCTAATCTCGTCTCGTCTGATCTCATCTGGTGGACGACCAATTGAAGTGGGAGCCGCACCTAGAAAAACTTAGTAAAACCCTGTCTAAAAATCTTTTTCTCTTAAGTAAACTTAACCGCATAGTTAGCCACGACAGTTGCAAAGTTTTCTTTCACGCACATATAAAAAGTCATATAGATTACGCCTCCAACCTCTGGGACAAATGTGGTGATATCCACTTGAAAAAGATCAATTCTCTCTATAAACGTAGTATAAAGCTTTTACATCCTGGGCTCTTACCCACAGAAGAAAAACTTAGAGCGCTCGAACTTCTCCCCCTTACCAAGCATCTTGAGTTCAACCGGTGTGTTTTCATGCACAAGATAGTCCACTGTAAGGCTCCTCCATATCTTACCACGTTCTTTCAACCAAGTCAGCGACACAACGCAAGAAATGGCCTGTTCCAATTACCATTACCTAGATTGGACATTTTTAAAACAAGCCTCTCATTCTCTGGGTCACTTTCATGGAACCAGTTGCCAGCATACTTAAAATGTACCCCGAAGCTTCATTCATTTAAAACTCAACTTCTCAGATACTTACGTAAGTCATAGGTCCACGAACAATATCTGAACCGTGCTAAATTACTCGTTATCAGATGGCACTATTACATGTTACCTTTTTACAAGTTATGTTGTATACTACAATTTCAAACACCATGCTATCTACTTCTTCACCTATTTTCCGATGTGTTTCCTTTGAATTTCTTGCGCTTCTTTGTATCTTTGCATGTTTTTTTTTTTTTTTTCTACTTTCTTATTAGATTACTCCCTTTGTGCCTGGTATACTTTTTTGTCATGTTAGCCTTTATTTTTTTAGTGTTCGTAGATTAGCAGGACAGCTTGTAAGATAGGCAGACCATGCCTACAAGTCTTTATCCTGAAATAAACGTTTCAGTCAGTCAGTCAGTCATCTCGTCTCGTCTGATCTCATCTCGTCTCGCCTGATCTCATCTCGTCCCGTCTGGTCTGCTCTCGTCTCGTCTCGACTCGTCTCGTTTCTACGCTTCTTGTTGAGTCGTTTGGTAACAGCAACAGGTTCAGCAACATTCCACGATGTGTGTATGCGTGTGGGCAAGGGTGGGTGGGTGGGTGTTTGGGGGTTTAACGTCCTTTTCCACCAC
>JACVVK020000757.1:147500-149910 GCA_018292915.2 Batillaria attramentaria
CAGAATGTGTTATCGGTTCTTCACCTTGCGGTGTGATAAACCGCATTTATGGGGTTTTCATTAATTATGTGTTTGCCGTTTTCAAAAGTGTATTTTCATGTGTAGTGTTAACTAGTGTTTTAGACAGGTAGTACTGTACTGGAGTTTATCCCAGTCTACCTAACGTTTTCACGTGCGGGAAAATGCCTATGCACGGCTATAGCGGTTGCTTGAGTTTTACTCTGTACGAGAGACTGTTGTAACACAAGTAGACCTGAGTTGTTGTCAGCTTACGAAGTGAGCAATTGCGACAAAGATTGTACGCAGTCCTACTATTGACCGGTGGAGGGAACATGTCATTTTTTTCCCCACCCGGCTTCTTTGTGTTCCGTATGCCATAGCGCTACAGGTATGTTTGATTTTTGAATATTGTTTGTCTATTTCAAGACCAAGTGGATTGTTTGATAACCCTATGGGTAACTTGATGCTATTATGATGTATGTCTGATTTAGTTCTGAATGTTGGACTTCTCAAATGGTTATTTAAATGAGAGAATTTTTGGTAGGATGTTTTGAACTTCATTCTTGTGAGGAATCAGTTGTGAGAATATGGTTTCAGGTTGATGATGAGGATATAAGTTTGAACTGTTTGATATTGTATGGGTACTTGGTAACTGGAAGGTGAATTTGTTGGGAATTTCTGATATCAATTCATAACTGGAACTTTCGAGATCGATGTCAGATGTTATTGTTGTTGAAATGGAACTTTGTTCAGGATCAAAGTTAGTTCATGGAGAAGAAATACTATCCGAGATAGTGGTAGTAATTACGGGTTAATATTGTACAGGAACGACGCCGGAGACCCGGTGAGCTGACCGCATAGTATATAGTATGTCCGCCTGATCAGCGTACACGACACCATGTTTGTCTACTATTGTCTGCCCCGTCGTTGTGGAGCTTGAAGCCAGCAACGTGTGTTTGTCTCCCTTGAGATCACGTGCAGCCATCCAGTCCAGCGCCGTGTCAAGGTGGAGCTATCCCTGAGTCTGATGGGGTACACCATCCTCAGCGTATTTTTTGTGAAGGTGTCTGCGGTCCAGCACTGTTCAAGTCACTTCCAGAAGAAGTGCTTCCATTCACTCATTCCAAGAGAAGGTGAAAAGATTTGAATCGCCCGGAATTCCCAGAGGAATCGTCTGGCTCAAGTGTATATTTTCTACCCAAGATCAACAAGTCTTCACCCAGTCTACAGCATCGTTTTGACCAAGCTTGTTGAGTTCATCTTGTTTATTTCACTTTGTTATTCATTTCACATCCAATTGTGTATAGTGGCTTTTGTCCGCGTTGTAGTACATTCTGTATCCAGGCACATATCCTGAGAATAACCGATGTGCTGGTGAAATTGGAGGCTTCTGTTTTTCAGCTGTGAACGTAATTAAGTCTTAAAACTACTTATTAATTCGTGTGATTGTCTGATTGTTTTCATGTATAAAAGGTCTCAGTCAAAAGAATAACTATTTGCTTGTGTGTATGAAAGGGAGTGGATGACGTTTGCATGCGTGCCTTTCTGAATGTCTGTGATGTGAAAGCGGAGTGAAAGTGAGACCGCCTTACGTTACAGCGGGATGTTGACGGTACAAACAGATGCTGATATATATCACTAGCCTTGGTGTCACAATGACATGGCCGACTTTTCCACTAAGAAAACAATTGTGTACTGAATCTTTCTTTCTTTTTCATCTTTTCCCTGCACGTGCACCCGGCACCACACTTCAAGATGTTACCAAGCGCACACTGTAGGCGGAGCGGGCTAGCACAGAAACACAACCTCGTGTTCTCCCCGTCTTAAACACACACGTGCCTAGAGTGTACGCCGTGAAGTGAGATGCTGGCGCTATACTCCATAGTAGTCACCCTACCTACAGACGGTTACTGCACTCCAGCATCATGCCGGAGCGATAGTGGCGACATCGTATGCATTCGAACGATAGTCGTAGAAAAGTCTGTTTAGAGGGTTCACACCTCGTTACATGACAACGTGCGTCCTCTTCATACGGACTAGATTCTGTACACTCTGACTGCCCGTGTGTCCCCGCGCTTACTTCTGGCAACAGCATCATAATTTTTGAGGCTCTGCGAGTTCATGGACGATGTTATCTGCATAGCAGAGCTGCACAAACAAGTTATTACGCAACCGATGCCAGCACGTGTCAGACAGCGAGACTTGCGTGTAGTCAAGGACAAGAGCACCAACAGAAACAAGAGTGTATCACGGTCAGTTGGTTAATTGTTTGGTTGGTTGGGATTTAAGGAGCATATGAATGAATGTTGGACAACTGATGCAAACAGACTGGTCTACGGGGCACAAGAAACCTAGGACAACAATCAAGCTAAATTCAAAACGAAAGTTGTGTCTGGCAAACGACCGATAC
>JACVVK020000758.1:0-15000 GCA_018292915.2 Batillaria attramentaria
CTCTATTCACTTCTGCTAACCATCACAAGGTGTCATTATAACATCTTACTGTTTAAGCAGGAGCTATTTAAATGCATGGCTGCTCTCTTACCCTGCTAGCTTGTTGTTTTTGAGCCATTCTGTGACATCCTTCTGTGACCACGAACTGGCATCTGGTGTGCGTGCAGCAGTCAGCGGAAGCTGTTTCACTACTGCTATCTCACCATCAACCTTAATAATAATAAGAAGAATAATGAGCATTGTACAGGCGCTTTACCCAGTTTCATGAATCAGCTCAAAATGCCACAAACTGAGCCCAACACACACGCTAACGTGAGTCACACGCATTCTCTCACACACTGGACATAAACACATATTACAATCACGTGGTGCGAAAAGACAGCTCAGCTATTTCAGCTTCGGAAGTTAGAATTACATTTATTTTTCAAATTTGGTGGGCTGAACATCTCCAAAGCAGAACTTAAAATAGGGAGAATTCAATACCTTAAACAACAGTGCATGAATGTGATGCCTCTGTATAGTTGATAATTACCACAGTAAATTTTTACTAAAGGCGGTATTGGAGACTTCTGTCTTGAAACAGTCGTGCATGTGCCTGTGCTTGTGCACTTGAAACAGGAGAATTCTGTTTTGGAACAGTTGTGCCTGTGACTGCCTGTAGGGTGCACTTGATATAGTCTATCTCAGAGATTATTACTCCAAGTGCGACACACTGACTTTTGATGGCCGTGCGAATGAGGAAAACTTGGCTGTCCAGAGCTACAAGGTTGAGGGTGGTATATGACACTGACACCAACTACAGCATTTTTGACATCACCAAAACAATAAATGATCTGTGAGCCTATAAATCTTAAAATTAGGGTCTTTAATGCATATCGGCCATAATGAATATATGGTCATAGGAGTGAAATTCGAGAAAACATGATTATAAACTCTATAAATAAATACTGAAACAACATACCTCTGATGCACCATTTAGTCCTCTGTGGCCCAGCTCCCGTACCAGCTCATCCAGCTTTTTCTCGAAGGGGTATTTGCCGCTGAAGTCAAAGAACAGCTTTGACCCCAGCAGTATTCCCAGCCATCCATTGGGTCGGTAACTTCTCTCCATGAGAAGGGGGATGATTGGCTTATTCAGGGCAAATGCATACTCTGCCTCTGCACAAAGAAAAACAGAGAAAATACTCGATATGTTTACATTTGTCAAACGAAGTATAACTGTGTTTCTGTGTTGTGTGGGGAGCCAGGGTGGTCGAATGGTAGAGCGTTGGACTTCTAATTCTCGGGTTGTGAGTTCGATCCCGGCTGGGGCCAAATATTTGTGCTGGCTTTTTCTTCGTTGCCCTGTCTTTGATATCACCAGTATTATGTGGTGGAAAAGGACGTTAAACCCCCCCCCCCCCCACCCCACCCACCCCCCTGTGTTATGTGATAAAGTAATACATCTTCTCATGAACGGTGAGCCAGGACAGCTGAATGGTAGAGCACTGGACTTTCAATGCTCTGGTCATGAGTTCAAATCCCGGCTGGGGCCAAATATTTGTGCTGGCCTTTTACTCATTGTCCTGTCTATGATATATCACCCATATTTGGTGGAAAGGACATTAAACTCTCAAACACCCACCCACCCATCCTCTCAAGTTGAACAAAACTCCACTTTGACAAGCAATTAACAAAATTAATGGAACCAAAAATACTGACCACTAACGCACAATTGGTTGACATTACCTGTTCTACAGTTGGGACTGTCTTTGTAACGCTGTGACATGCACATCAGCACTGCACTGGCACCCTCTACAGCATCTGCCATGGCCTGTAATGTGGAACCGCTGATATTGTCCACATCCATCCAGACACGGAAATTGTTCTCTCGTAACTTGTCTCGTATCTAAAGTCAAACAAAAGTCTGCTGTGAGTAGAAGAATTTTAAAAGTTATATATCAAAAGGTAGGATATCATTGAAGCACAAATGTTGTTTTACCAATGCTATACATACACATGGCTACAACAGGGTTTCATATGTGTGGGGACCGTGACAGGTCAAATGTCCTGGCTTATCGTGTTCCTTACAGCTTTCAAAACTCAGGGTCACTTTGACCCTCTCTGTCAAAATCAGAGGGTCATTTTGTAAAATCAATGACATACAGCCCGAAAATTTCTGCACCAGTTTCTGAAATTTCTGCGTATTTGATGCAAAAATGTGCATAATTAGGAATACTGGCTCACAGTGTGTGACACACAAGTGACGTATGTCTGCCTTAGTAAGAAAATACATGTAATCAGACATTCCGAAAATGACCAGCGCAGACTGAAGTCCTGCTACAGACCACAAAGTACCAGTGTACATTGTCTCTGCTCAGTTCATTAGAATTCTCTAGAACTCAAGGGACTAAATGTTCAGCTTGACTCACAATTTGCACTTGAATTAATAAACATAAAAACAAAATCCCTGCACGCTTAAGTGGTCAGGCTCCTTCTTCAATGCCAGCTATAGACATGAGAAATGCACATTTGACCTCAACATACATACCTGCAACAGCATCTTCTGGTTGCCCCACTGGTAGCTAATCATGACATGGCCATCTTTTACCACAGGCTTCTGTGGTGCTGGTGGGGGTGGTGCAGGAACATCCATGGAGGGTGCGCCAGGCGGTGGCGGTGGTGGTGCTGGACCTATGACTGGTGGTGGTGGTGGTGGTGGTACTGACGTTAATCCACCGTGGAGTGGTGGTGGAGGTGGTGGGGCAGAACGCTCAAACATGAGACCACCAAGAGGCCCTTGATGCGACTGATATGAGTCTATGTGAACATATGAAAGAAATATAGTGCAGAAGGTTTTTCATGACCATGCTCAAAAGAGATTTCTTTTCATGGTTTTACTGTTTCGCCACCATTTTCAAATTACTGTGAGCTTGAAAACATCACTAGCATCAAACCTTTTATGCATCCTACGACTGCCCTCATTCCCAGACTTGTTTTAAGTGGCATGCCACCCCAAACCACTTCTCAAAACAAAGTTTATCTTTTCTTTTTCTTTTAATCTTTCCCGTGTAATCATTTTAAATTCACTCCTACATGCATTCACAGCAATGACAATTCCATGTGAAATGTGTTAGTAATGGCAAGTTTTTAAGGTACATGTATATGTTCATCCAAACTGAATATAACAAACCTTTCCCCATTCTCTGGCTCATGTTCAACACCCACAAAGCTCCATTAGCATTCCTGGCAATGATTTTATTCTGATGTTTCTTAAGGGTGTTCAAAAGATCCATCAGTGATGCGTCTTCCTGAAATGGCAAAGCATTAATTTGCAGTTTACATTATTAGTGGAGGATTAATTGGTACCCACCACAGCAGAGTGATAGACACTGGAACATAATTATATTTGTAAAGAAAGTTACATGTGGCAAATCAAACTATAATCATTTTTAGTCATGAAATTTTAGTTAAAAAGTTAATCTTTAACAAAAATGGAGAAAAGAATTAAACAATGGCATACCTGAATCAGGTGCTGACTGTCCTTATTAAAGGAAAGTTCCCACAAGACTTTGAGAGCTTCCTGTTTCTCAGCATCATGGCCATCCTCCAGGATTGGCTTCAAATGTTTCACAGCCCCTGTTGAGATACATGTAAAATAATTATACATGTGATGTTCAGCTTAATTTTTACCATGTTTCATACTGAGTAGGGGTGTGTGTGTGTGTGTGGGGGGGGGGGGGGATTAATATAGACATGGTGTACACTGTGCATGTACACATATACCCAAACTTTCATGCCAAGATTCTAGTTAGAACTTGTTTGAGTTCATGGACAGTAAATATACTACTGTGCATTGCGACTGTGGCCACATCAGGTGTCATCACCATAAATGTACGTGACCTGTTGTAACTAGGTGGAGGATGATGAGTTTTGCCATGGAACTCCACGTAAAACACACACACACACACACACACACACACACACACACACACACACACACACACACACACACACAGAGTGCTCGTGGTTCAATCTGCACCACCAGCACCTCTATCAACTTCAAATGTATTCACAATTTTAGTAGTGCAAATGCCATTCTTATATCAAATTAAAACATTTTCTCCTCAACATATGTTCATTTAAATATGTGTACATGTATTGTTAAAAATCTACCATTTTGAAAGAACATGTATACATGCACTCAACAATTGTGAAACACTAACTTGCAACCTCAAGCCATGAAAATCATTCTAAAATGAAGCAAACAAATATTTGCCTTTCTTCATGAGCAGTTTCTTGTTGTCATCATTCTGTGCCAGGTTGCTCAGTCCGTTCAAGAGTTCCTCCAGACTGTAGCCATTGAGGTCACGATGGTCTTCTTCCTCCCAAGCCTCGCCTATCATCTCCAGCAGGAAGTCAAAGTCGTGATCATCCCCCAGCAGTAGGTGGTTGTCCTCCTCATCGATGATGTAGGACAGCGTTAGCAGTGTCAGCAGCTTCACATCTATAGAGATTGCAAGTGTACGTGTCAAGGTACGTAATAATAATCTGTATTTTTTTGAAATTTCTCTATTTAGTCAAGTGAGAAGGCAAAACATGCAGGTGACTGTTTGTTCCATGTATGGATGCCAGACCATGCGATGCAAGCTGCTCTAGTAAACATAGTAACTGTTAAGTATTTTCAGTGTGGAAATCGTACAGGGATACTGGTAGTTCATATCAATGAGAGCTGTTATAGGACAAATGTCCTAGCTGACTAAAAGTATAGGACATAATTATAATGTTCAGAATGTTGTCACCTCGGGAAAGATAGGACACATGTGTCAACCTAACAATAAAGTTTCGAAACAAACATTTCGAAAGTGACAGTCTAAAACTGATGTCCAACACAGACATGAATCCCTAATTGTAAATGACCCTTATCTGGAATGTACAAAAGCACAATACCATTACCACATATGATTAACAGTGATCGCGCTAGGAATTTTGAAAACCGGTCCGATCAGCGGCTACACTGTCACTCAACAACCTGTGTCAGAACCGGTCCCACGAGAATTAAAACCAGTGATAAGAATTACACTGCAAATTGACGTAACACAATCACAGTGTCGCAACACTGTATCGGTATGAGAGGTAAAGATAGCAGCGAGTCCGTCACAAGAACAAAGAAGCCCTGGCCAGTGGGAAACAAACTACAGTATTGTGACAGTGATTAACATTCGCTGAAACTGCCCCCCCCCCCCCCCATCAGAGGCCACAGTGTTTACCGGTCCCAGCAAATTACAGCTCCAAATTTTTCCGGTATCCTGGTTTTGCAAACGATATTTTACCGGTAATTACCGGTTAACGCGATCACTGATTAAAATCATAAATAGAGACACCTGTTACAGTTCTGAACTATTGTCTTCAGCGCAAACATTATTAGTGTCAAGTTACATGTATGTGCACTGACTTTTCTCTTTCCTGGCTAGTATTGGTGTGAGGAGACTGATGGCTGAAATATCCCGGTAATACTGGCGCAACTGTTGGTTTCGGGCGCAGTTATACAGAATGGTGACTGATGTATCAAATACATTTGCTCCATTCTGCACAAGAAACAAACCATCAAAATGTTAATAAAACATTACATGTGATGGTTGTGTGCTATGCCACCAGTTCACAACGAATGCAGCAAGTTCAAGGCTTTTAAAAATGCTAGTAAATGTAAATGAAAAAAAAAATCGTAGGAAAAAAAAAAAAATCACACTGGGTCAGAGTCATCTAGGCTAGGCACCATGGTAAAAATACAAGCTAGGAAATGTTCAGCCCACAAAATTAAAAAAATAAATGCAATTCTAAAATTCCGAAACTTAAATTGCTGAGCTGGCCCTTCGCACCATGTGACTGTCATGTGTTCATGTTCAGTGTGTGAGAGAATGCATGTGATTCGCGTGAGTGTGTGTGTTGGGTTTAGCTCGCAGAGCTTTGAGCCAAATATTTGGGATATTTGGGATATATTAATACAATTATTATTATTATTATGTAAATCCTCCTGTGCATTGCTATATGCATGCTTAGCATTGATCACTAATTAAAGTTCACTTTCTACAAATGTAAATCTGTAATTAATTATATATATATAAGAAAATGATGGAATCACCTCATAATCAGGTTCCTTTAGGTTTGCCACATCAGCTACCAGGTAAGGGAACAAGCCTGCCTCCGCCAAGTGAGCAGCAAACACCATGCTAGCATCTGTAGCATCAACCCAAAAGCCGCGCAACTCTTGCACCATGAACCTTGCAGTTTGCACTTCCTTACTCTCCCCTGACTTCCACACCAGACATTCTTCAGAAATGTGCGTCCACCCAGTTTCTTGCAGAGTATTTGTGTAAACGGTCATGGTGGCCTTGGCTCCCCCGATGTAACTTAAGAAATCCATCAGTACCGTGAACTTCTTTGTTCCAGTTTCACAGGTAGCTCTGAGATTAGAAATCTCCGACACAAACCGTGCATGCTTGTTTTGTTTGAAGAGCTCCATGATGTTTGTAAGACAATTGAAATCATCTTTAAGGTCTGGGTGCTCTGTTCTGAGTGCAGCCGCCTCTTTGGCATCCTCCTGAGAAGTGGATGTGACAGGCTGGAATTTTTCTTCTCTGGTGTTGGAAGTCTGCCTGGAAACTGCCGTGATCTTTGAGCTCCTGCCAATGTCTGGAACAAGATGAAAAGTTACAGTCAATGCATTTTTGCTGCTTGATAAAAAATAAAATAAAAAAAAGCGTGACGAATGATTGCTGCCATGTATCAGTGTTTCTGATAGCTTTCACACCACAGGGTTCCAGGGACCGTCTATCAAAATTTCAGGGAGTCCTTTTGCAATTTCAGATTCCCTCAGTAATGCTTTTTTTGTTTTCTTTTCTGACCCTCTGGTGCACTGCTGCACTGCTGCTGTCTCTGGAAGTGGATTCACACAGTTTGACTTGCCGGTCTTTTCTTCAGTCTGGCCTGTCATTGAACTCGAGTTGAATCATAACTAGTCATCACTATTCGCGCAACTGTTCTGGAATCACCGCTGAGCACAGATTGTTTGAATGGGCAGGGCTGTGCCAGGAAAACGTGTGCATCCATGGGACGCAGTGATGTGAAGTTTCTGCACCATTTTCGGATTTCTGTCTACATCTTACTAACTATAATGCGTATTCGGAAACACTGCATTTACAGCTACGTTCTGAACCAAGTTCTGTGGAGAACACTGTCAGGATCATGAATATACATGGGATTATATAAAAATCATGATATATAAAACCACCATACGGGACTGCCAGGTGGCTGCGCATGTTCTTCAAAAGACATATAGGTGTGCACACACACACACACACACACACACACACACACACACACACTTTAGTACTTCAGTGTAATGAACTTACCATCATTTTTGCTGTTGGGCTGAACTTGTGCTCGCTTCATATCGTCAGTGATGTTAGAAGGGGCTCTACCGTCTGGGTGCGCCTTTTGATCAGGGTTGGTGCTGATGGTTGTGACAAATTTTCTGTTAACTTCGTGGTTCTGATGGCGGGTCTGAGCAGTTTGCGTGCTGCTTCCACAGCCCATAGCCCATCACACTTTGCACATGCAGTGTCTTGGCCACCCGAAATCCCAGCTACACACACACACACACACACACACACACACACAAAATAATAAAAATAAAAATCAGTACAACAGTTGAAGATTGGGTTATCCAGTAAACATGATAGTGTTCCTATGCAGTGCCTACACAATAGCTACACCATTAATGCCTGAATCGGTAAGTAAAATATTCTGCTGGCGTAGGTCTATGCATATGGTCATGGCACGTTTCATTGTCTTGCAAAATGAAGTTTAGTGGTTCAGCTGGACAAACGTTCTAAGATAATAAACGAACTGGTCATAGCAAAGGCCATACAAACTTAAACCTCTGGCTTCATAATTAATTTCACTGCTGTCATACCGATAAATTATAGGCCTCTGACCAAGAGTGAGAACGAGTGGCCTGTGTGGACATAGGCCACAAAGCTGCAAAGACACAGTTCGGGTGCTTCTGCAGCTCTTTGGCGTACTTGAAATGAACTCTTTCTTCTGTCTACAGTAGTCAGCATCAAAACAGTTCATATGATTACACATAAGCAACCTCGGAAGAGCGCTTGCCTAAACTTAATCGTGTGTTGGAAGTGCAATGACAGTTATCTCCCTTCAATTGTTTATCTTAGAAACGGTACGTAAACACGCGAAATCCACAACTGACCGGATAAAAGCAAATCTCCCCGATCGAATTATGTAAAAACGAAGAATCAGTCAAAATCCGTATCCACATCTGCGTTTGACAAAGAAAATGATAGCTCTCCTAAAAGACTCGTGCCGGACTATGAGCGGACCAAAGACCGTAGATACGGTCTTTGAGCGGACCCGGTTGGGACGCAGGGGGAGAGAATCTTTCCATCGGGGCTCGCGACAGCTCAGCGAGCGACAAAATCAACTTCATGATTAGTCATGGTCTCCTCTCTCCTGAAATCGAGAGTCATGGATCCTAGCGTAGAAAAAAATTTAACACATTAATATCTCTGTGGTGGCTGGACCAATATTTAAATAATGATAGGATACAAGTGACGCTGAATAACGCTCCATGAAAATATACACTTTGGCCTTACAAGCTACCGTGCATGATTGTCTGAGTGGAAAATGCCCAACTCTAACACTGCGAGCTGAGGTTCGTCTGCTTGGCAGCCATTTGCAAGGTGTCGGCGCATGCGTGCCTGAATAGAAAACCGCGGGAAAAGTCGGAGATTTCTAAAGGTGGGCGGATTAGACAAAAGCTGACAGAATAACAGGAATTGGTGTAATATCTATTTGTCAGTCTCAAAAACAGTTGGCTGAAAAATCTCACAGGTCCTGTACTGCTTTCTACAAGCTTTTCTTAATAAAAAAAATTCACTGACTCAGCGAAAAGATCTTCCAACTAAAACGTAAGTCAGTTCAAGATCCCTCGAATCTGACAGGCCGGCATGCTGATTCCTCCGAACCGCATAGCAGAAAGATCATATCTACACAAACACACGAGATTTTTCTTTGATGACTGAACAAAATTTCTGATTACCACTGATTTGATGTGATCACTGATGTGTGAGTGTCAGTTTATGTCTCTCTAGATCTAGATTGTGAGCCGACAAGCATATTCACGTGGAAGGATGGTAGTGAGGAGAAAGAATAAAAGGAAAAAAGGGGGCGGAGGGTAAAATACGGCAAGCACTATTACACAGCTGCTGTACTTTTTAAACTTTACAAAATCACCGTCACATAATCCAGTGTGTTAAATTGTACGTGCAGTTTTGCTTTCCAGGGACAAGGTCGGTGTAAACTAGCATGCATAATCAAACGCAAAACAGTAATTAATAATGGAAAACGTTGAATCTGAACAGATGATTTAAGTCCATCCTATACAAATCAAGACTCTCATCTTTTTTTGTCCCTGTAATGTACCAAGAGCATTACATGTTTGGCAGCGTGAGCGGGGAAAACCGTCGCAACATGGTTCAGACTGAAAATGTTGCCACTTCGCATTGTCAGACTCTTGACGTCAATGGCACCATGCGCATCACGTTTGTATGTGGGCACTTGTTTTCAAATGTTTTTTCCTTTGGAGCGAAGTTTGCTGAAGATGATCAATAAAATTGTATTGATGATCTTTGGTTTTCCCTCTGTTGTTGTATGTTTCTAAAAAGCATTCATGTCTGTGCTTGGGACTGCTGATAAGACAGTCGAAACATGCTTGGTGAGTGGATGAGGATCTTTGTAAATTAGGCTTTTGGTTGTCCTTTGAGTTGGTCAGACCAGACACAGCGAATGGTCAGACATCAGATTCCTGACGGGCGAAGGTTGTCCGATTTCATTTAAGACTTTTTTTTTTTAATGTTTGGCAGATAGTACACAATCATTGTATATTTTAATTCATATACAACTAGGTCTGTTGTACTGCAAACAAAAATGCATACATGGGCACACCAACCGTATTTATTTATATTTTAGTATTACTTGTACTGTTTAATTTTCACACACACACACACTGAATGAGAAACATCGAAAGACTTAATGTTCAGGTAGTGTATGTTGAAATGTATCAGCCTTGTGATTAGGACATCACTTGGAAGGTCACACATTATCAAACGTTTCCTTTTGTACATTTATTTCTAGACACATGTTTATCAGTTAAAACAAACATTTTGGCCAGTGGGGACAAAGTTTACCATTCAGGTTGGAAACATGACAGCACATGGAAACTGATCAGATTTAGGACTGACAATACAGTAATGTGTCATGGTAAAAACAAAAACAAAACTAAATACCATTTCTTTCAAATGTTACAACAGTGAAACAAGTGCTTGGACAACTAGCAAACTACAGATAACAGAAAATGTATACCTGAAATATATTCTTTAGATTCTCACTGTTCCTTCAGTCCTAGCCAAGTCAGATTCACACT
This sequence comes from Batillaria attramentaria, assembly GCA_018292915.2. Lineage (NCBI taxonomy): Eukaryota > Metazoa > Mollusca > Gastropoda > Batillariidae > Batillaria > Batillaria attramentaria. The sequence goes on from JACVVK020000758.1 coordinate 10,481, forward strand.
ATATTGTGTCTACTTTGCTTCAGTGTTATAACCTTCAAAATGAAAATGTAGCAGTACAAACAAACATACAACCAACCAGCACACCTACAAACATTTCAAACAGAGTTTAGTACTAAATTTATTTCAAAAAGGTGGGGGCGGGGGTATGGCAGTTTGAATTTAGCGTCAAGTGTCCGATTAGATGAGGGAATTTTGGGACTGAATTTCACTAGTGTCAATACTGGAAAAGGTCTTGTCCTATTACAACCGGCTTTGACATCACCATTATGGTAACAAAAGATAATTTTAATGAGGGAATTTTAGTGTCCAAGATGCCCAGTCTGTAGATCCTGCAGCAGGTTTAAATCCCATGGTAGGCAAGGATATCACTGGCGATTGCTTTCTGAGGGGATTTCATATCGGTTAAACATAGACTTAGGCCAGTTTAAGAATATGTAATCTTTGCTCTTAGTTTGTAGTACATGTACATGGATTCGACACAATAGAGGTTGTCTGGTACGCTTGTTGCTAACTTTAACATTAAAACAAAAAAGCAAAAGTGGACCTAACTAAACTTACCACTTGGTGTTGACTTGAATAATCGCCATGTTGAACATGATATCAGATGATGACACATTTGTAAACATATTTGCAGGAGCTGGTTGTTTTGAGCAGGAGCTGGGCCTGAAATAAATGCATACATGCAGATCAAAGTGATGTTGTAACACACACACACACACACACACACACACACACACACACACACACACACACACACACACACACACATACCCCACAGATCTGTAAAAAAAGAAAAAAAAATTGTGATGGTGTGCATGGTTTCTCTTCAGTCCTCATTTGTACTGATCTTGCATGATACATGTACTTCATAGACTGTTCAAACACACACAAAACACTTTGGTATACAGCTGACTTGTACTGCAGGCTTACTGAAATAGCTGCTGGTGAGTCTGACATGAGATCTATCTGTACACTGCCTGAGATCATACTTGCAATACCTATGTACAGACCAATGCCACAGCAAAATGCACAGTGTGCCCTGCTTTTCAGTCCACCCCCCCCCCCCCCCACACACACACACTTCCTGCTGCACCAATGCACACCTATCTGTCTAGCATACTGGTTTGTTCAGTGCTCTCCAATAACATGACAAAGTCCAGGGAAAAGAATATCCCAAGTGTCTATCATGTCACAGTCAGCAGGGGGAAAACACTGTAGGACCATGCTCACCTTCGTAGAATGGATACTGTCTGTGTATGTGATTATCAAAACTGCTGTGAGAATCAGAATCTAATGTAGCACTCCCTCTAGTTTTACTCCGTTGCCTCCCAGTACTGCCTCTACTCATCCCTCTCCAACTTTCCTGGACTCCCTTCACAGTACACATCTTCCACACCCACCGGAACTCGACTGATTAGTGTAGATTGATCACCTCCTCCTTCCCATCATCAGAGTCATTTTCTTCCAATTCTTCTACATGCCCGAAGGAATCAGGAAAACCGCCGTCCAAATCTACGAATCTTGCCACACTCTAATCTTCACTTTCTGCACCATTCCCCTGAATATTGAACAAAATTCCACGATTATCCCCATTACGTAATGATCGCACCGCCATCTTGTTAATACGAAAATCTAAAGTAGATTTTCACACGAACATTTATAGAAACTTAAAACCACTAGTAGATAAATATTGCTGTTTGATGTGAGGAGCGAGACCGCGTCCTTCGACTTTGCGAAACTCAGTATTCAGAATATCCCAGGTCAGTAAACCACTGAATATTTCGCTAACGTCATATTTTGAAAAAAATTGAATCTCGCCTGCCAAAGTCGCTGACGTGTTCTACACGGTTGCTGAGGAAGCAATAGACAAGAAATGCAGTAATTCTGAGTTATACAAACGCCACCAGCGACATAGTGAAGTACAATCCGGGAGCAGTATGTTACTGGTATGAGTGATCGAGTGCGAACATTTCAAGATAATAGATAGATCTGGTTCCTGCCTGGTCTGTACAATTTAGTAACTGCAGACATGTATCCGTAAAGGCTTTCTTTGAAACTTGAAGCAGGCTTTTCAGTTCTAGCATTTAAAGATCTAAAACCACTCTAGTCAATGTCCTAAAATAGTCGGCTGCTAACTAAGACAAAGTTATCAGTGACGCGACGTTACTTTGCTTGTAGATACTCACACGCTTCCTTGTCGGACTCAGACGACAATCTCTGTCTAAACTGACAGAGATCATATTGTTTTGAAATAAAGGGGGAAAATGGACGTATAAATACAGTACACTCAAACACACTGCTTACCTTCAACCACGACGAAGAAATCACAACGCGGATTGAGACTGATTGAGGAAGTTAGTATCCTTTCGTGAAAAATGTCGCAGGAAAGTGCGCGCGGGTTGGTGTGAGGGCAATTGGGAGATAATTAAAACATGGAAGATAACTCTGAAATAACAATGAGTTCATTCCCTTCAGTTTTCGCCGTGCGCCATAAGGGATCCCATTCTAACTTCCGCAGACGGCCGGTTGAAGCCGTGAACATTTCAATCAAGTTCAGCTATAAACATCATCGTACAGCTTAGGTACGCTGTCAGTTTTCTTATATTAGCCTGACGTTTACCTGTGCCATAGCCACCACGAAAAAAATGTAGCCACCAAAAAGTTTCTTCGCTTGGATCCCTGACCCAGGATGTGACTTCCCCGATCACTCATGGGTTACCCGGACTACTTCATGATCAGCACTCTCTGGGGCACAGAGTCTTTCAGTGGAAAGTACCTCTGTGCACAGTGGGGAAATGGCGCTCACTGCGCTACCGTGATGGGCCTAAATTGTCTCGGTGCTCTCAAACACAAGGTCGCACACTATGTCATCGGCCTTGACCAACTTTGAACCCAGAGGGATCCTCAATGGCACAAGTGATGGCAAGCTGTCTTCAGAGTGAAAGTAGGCGTGTTTCTGAATCAGAGACATACATAACATGTCTCTGTCTGAATGGACAGATCTATTATTACATTCAGTCCTAGAGCACGGGTGTGTATGCTTTTGTAATCGTCTCTTATTCCACCACAAGGCAGGTACGTGATCGTCTGCACCGTGCAAGAATACTTGCCTGTAGAGTGCAACACCCTTGCCTATCAGAGTGCAACCCCCTTGCCGTTTACTCACATCCTGTTGGATCAGTGCCATCAAAGCGCAACAATAATTGTCCGCTGGTAAAGATTTTGCCCAAACGAAAAGTGGTCGGATATTCATTGACACACAAGTCTCTGCTTTTCTAAAAAAAAAAAAAATCGCCATTTTTGAAAATGGCGCTGGGTGTAAGCAGTCACATTTTCACGCCCCGCCGAAAAGGGACTGCACTCTGGAGTCTACTCATTGTTATTTCAGAGTTATCTTCCATGTTTTAATTATCTCCCTTTTGCCCCCACACCAACCCGCGCGCACTTTCCTGCGACATTTTTCACGAAAGGATACTAACACGGATACTTCCTCAATCAGTCTTAATCCGCGTTGTGATTTCTTCGTCGTGGTTGAAGGTAAGCAGTGTGTTTGAGTGTACTGTATTTGTACGTCCATTTTCCCCCTTTATTTCAAAACAACATGATCTCTGTCAGTTTAGACAGAGATTGTCGTCTGTGTCCGACAAGGAAGCGTGTGAGCCGACATGCAAAGTAACGTCGCGTCACTGATACCTTTGTCTTAGCAGCCGACTATTTTAGGACACTGACTAGAGTGGTTTTAGACCTTTATATGCTAGAACTGACAAGCCTGCTTCAAGTTTCAAAGAACGCCTTTACGGATACATGTCTGCAGTTACTAAATTGTACAGACTAGGCAGGAACCAGATCTATCTATTGAAATGTTCGCACTCGACTGATCACTCATACCAGTAACATAATGCTAACGGATTGTACCTCACAATGCCGCTGGTGGCGTTTGTACGTATAACTCAGAATTACTGCATTTCTTGTCTATTGCTTCCTCAACTACCGTGTAGAACACGTCAGCGACTTTGGCAGGCGAGATTCAATTTTCTGAAAATATGACGTTAGCGAAATATTCAGTGGTTACCTGGGATATTCTGAATAGTTTCGCAAAGTCGAAGGACGCGGTCTCGCTCCTCACATCAAACAGCAATATTTATCTACTAGTGGTTTTAAGTTTCTATAAATGTTCGTGTGAAAATCTACTTTAGATGTATCAACAAGATACATTACGTAATGGGGATAATCGTGAAATTTTGTTCAATATTCCGGGGAATGGCGCAGAAAGTGAAGATTAGAGTGGATTCGTAGATTTGGACGGCGGTTTTCAGTCCTGATTCCTTCGGACATGTAGAAGAATTGGAAGAAAATGACTCTGATGATGGGAAGGAGGAGGTGATCAATCAACACTAATCAGTCGAGTTCCGGCGGGTGTGGAAGATGTGTACTGTGAGGGGAGTCCAGGAAGGTTGGAGAGGGTCCAGGATGAGTAGAGGCAGTACTGGGAGGCAACGGAGTGAAACTAGAGGGAGTGC
>JACVVK020000758.1:17500-107500 GCA_018292915.2 Batillaria attramentaria
GTTAAAGTTAGCAACAAGCGTACCAGACAACCTCTATTGTGTCGAATCCATGTACATGTACTACAAACTGAGAGCAAAAATTATATATTCTTAAACTGGCCTAAATCCCTACATGGTCCACCCCTTGTCGTGGGGTAGTGGCTTGTGTACCTCAATGACCCAGAGAACTATGCCAGCAGGAGCACATGCTCCTGGCAGGGTCACCCAAGCTGGACAGGTCGAAGGGTAGAGGTCAGACGAATGTGGACCACCTCTCCAAGAGGCTAAACGGGTTTGCGTAGGGTTAACAGCCCTACCTGTAAAAAACACTAAGTTACAAAAACATCGACAGCAACAAACCGAGACATTCACCTGGGCGAGGAAGGGTCTCCATCCCGGAGACCTATGACGCATTGCAGTGAAAGCCGAAAGGAAGCTGCAAGGCCGACCCCCCTTCTAACACCCAGGACAACAACGAGAGTAGCCACATGGAACATCAGGACAATGTATGAAGTAGGAAGGACCATACAAGTAGCAAGAGAGATGAAGAACTACAAGGTAGGAGTACTGGGACTGAGTGAGACAAGGTGGCTACAGACAGGACAGCTGAGATTTTCATCGGGAGAGCAATTGCTGTACTCTGGACACACAGAGGATGGAGCCCCCCACACTGAGGGCGTGGCCCTGATGCTGGCACCGGAGGCACAGCGGGCACTCATCGGCTGGGAACCTGTCAACTCCCGCATCATCACAGCCAAATTCATCACCAAGAAAAAAGACATCAAGCTGAACATCATCCAGTGCTACGCTCCCACCAATGATGCGGAAGAGGAGAAAAAAGATGACTTCTACCAACAACTGCAGACAGTGATAGATAGAGGAGGAGCCAAGGACATGACCATACTGATGGGAGACTTCAACGCCAAGATTGGATCAGACAACACAGGCTACGAGGACACCATGGGAACACACGGACTGGGACAGATGAACGAAAATGGCGAGCGCTTTGCAAACTTTTGTGCCCAGAACCAGCTAGTGATAGGAGGCAGCATCTTCCCACACAAGCGCATCCACAAGGCCACATGGAGATCGCCGGACCACGTCACGGAGAACCAGATTGATCACATCTGCATCAGCCGGAAGTTCAGGAGATCGTGGCGGGATGTGCGCGTGATGAGGGGTGCCGATGTATCATCAGACCACCACCTTCTTGCAACAACATTGAGACTTCGGCTTAAGAGGCACACCAACGCCAACAACACACGGACCAGGTACAACGTTGGACTACTCAGGAACACAGACACACAAGCAGCATTCCGGATCAGCCTTTCCAACAGGTTCCAGCCACTGCAAGACCTGATAGAAGACAGTGAAATGGACATCGAGACACACTGGGAACACAGCAAGAAACTTTGGCACGACACATGCGAAGAGGTCCTTGGCAAGAGAAAGACCCAACATAAGGAATGGATCTCTGCTGATACCATCCAGAAGCTGGAAGTTAGGAAAAAGAAAAAAACTGCACTGAACACAAGCCGAACAAGAAGAGCTAAGGCAAAGGCACAGGAAGAATACACAGCAGCTGACAGAGAAGTGAAGAGGAGCACCAGAAAGGACAAGAGGGACTACATCGACAACCTGGCCAATCAAGCAGAGGAAGCAGCCCGACAAGGGAACCTAAAAGACCTGTACCAGGTGACCAAGAAGCTCGCAGGCAAATTTCAGCAGACAGACAAACCAGTGAAGGACAAGAACGGGCACCCACTGACAACAACTGAGGAACAGCTGAAGCGATGGGCAGAACACTTCAGGGAGCTGTTAAATCGCCCCATCCCTGAAACACCACCAGACATCCCACCAGCAGAGACAGAACTACCCGTCAACTGCGACAAGCCCTCTAAGGCGGAGATCAGGAAAGCCATCATGACACTGAGAAATGGGAAAGCTGCAGGGCCGGACGAGATACCAGCAGAAGCCATCAAAGCAGACACAGAGACAGCCGTCAACATGCTGCACAGCCTGTTCAGCAAGATCTGGGAGAAGGAAGAGGTGCCAGCCCAGTGGAAAGAAGGGATCGTCATCAAGCTGCCAAAGAAAGGGGACCTCAGGGACTGCAGCAACTACCGAGGGATCATGCTCCTGTCAGTGCCAGGCAAGGTTCTCAACAGAATTCTACTGGAGAGGATGAGAGAGGCAGTCGACCCCATGCTCCGAGACCAGCAGGCAGGCTTTCGCAGGAACAGGTCCTGCGCTGACCAGATTGCCAGCCTACGCATCATTGTGGAGCAGTCACTGGAGTGGAACTCCCCTCTCTACATCAACTTCATAGACTATGAGAAGGCTTTCGATAGTGTAGACAGAGAGGCGCTGTGGAAGCTGCTAAGGCACTATGGAGTTCCCGGGAAGATCATCTCCTTAATCCAGTGCACCTACCAAGACATGAGCTGCAGGATTGCCCATGCTGGCCAGTTGTCAGAAAGCTTCGAGGTGAAGACCGGAGTCCGCCAGGGATGCCTGTTGTCCCCGTTTCTCTTCCTCCTGGTCATCGACTGGATCATGAAGACCACTACAGCAGGCAGGAAAAACGGGATACAGTGGACACTCTGGACGCAGCTGGATGACCTCGACTTCGCGGACGACCTGGCGCTCCTGTCTAACAGCCACAGCCAAATGCAGGACAAGACTACGCGTCTGGAAGCCACATCAGCCGGAACAGGGCTCAAGATCAACAGGAAGAAAACCGAGCTGATGAAGATCAACACCACTGCCAACACACCAGTCACAGTCGGTGGAGAGCCCATCAGGGAGGTGGAATATTTTGTCTACCTGGGGAGTGTGGTTGATGGACAGGGAGGCACAGACCGAGACGTCACAGCCAGAATCGGCAAGGCAAGGGCAGCAATGGTCATGCTGAAGAACGTCTGGGCATCCAAAGTTGTCAGCATAAGAACCAAACTTCGCATCTTCAACTCCAACGTGAAGTCAGTTCTGCTCTACGGATGTGAAACATGGAGGACAACGAAGACGATGCAGCAGAAGATCCAGACATTTCTCAACACCTGTCTGAGGCGCATCTTCAACATCCGATGGCCAGAGAAGATCCGGAATGAAGAACTGTGGGAGCGAGCGGGGCAGGAACCAGTGGCCAAGCAGATCCTGCGGAGGAAGTGGGGCTGGATTGGACACACCCTCAGGAAGCCAGCATCCAGCACCACACGCCAAGCCCTGACATGGAACCCGCAGGGGAAAAGGAAGAGAGGCCGGCCTCGCAACAGCTGGAGGCGGGACACTGAGGCAGAGCTATGTAAGCAGGGTACCAACTGGACTGGAGTGGCAAGACTAGCCCAGAACAGAGTGCGATGGCGAAGGGTTGTCGATGGCCTATGCTCCACGTGGAGCCAAGGGCCTAAGTAAGTAAGTAAGTAATCGGACACTTGACGCTAAATTCAAACTGCCATACCCCCACCCCACCTTTTGGAAATAAATTTAGTACTAAGCTCTCTTTGAAATGTTTGTAGGTGTGCTGGTTGGTTGTATGTTTGTTTGTACTGGTACATTTTCATTTTGAAGGTATAACACTGAAGCAAAGTAGACACAATAATTATAGTGTGAATCTGACTTGGCTAGGGCTGAAGGGACAGTGCGAATCTAAAGAATATATTTCAGGTATACATTTTCTGTTATCTGTAATTTGCTAGTCGTCCAAGCACTTGTTTCACTGTTGTAACATTTGAAAGAACTGGTATCTAGTTTGTGTTTGTTTTTACCATGACACATTACTGTATGGTCAGTCCTAAATCTGATCACTGATCATCAGTTTCTATGTGCTGTCATGTTTCCAACCTGAATGGTAAACTTTGTCCCCATTGGCCAAAATGTGTGTGTTGTAACTGATCAACATGTGTCTAGAAATAAATGTACAAAAGGAAACGTTTGATAATGTGTGACCTTCCAAGTGATGTCCTAATCACAAGGCTGATAAATTTCAACATACACTACCTGAACATTAAGTCTTTCGCTGTTTCTCATTATAGCAGTGTGTGTGTGTGTGTGTGTGTGTGTGTGAGAGAGAGAGAGAGAGAGAGAGAGAGAATTAAACAGTACAAGTAATACTAAAATATAAATAAATACGGTTGGTGTGCCCATTTATGCATTTTTGTTTGCAGTACAACAGACCTAGTTGTATATGAATATACAATGTGTACTATCTGCCAAACATAAAAAGTCTTAAATGAAATCGGACAACCTTCGCCGGTCAGGAATCTGATGTCTGACCATTCGCTGTGTCTGGTCTGACCAACTCAAGGACAACCAAAAGCCTAATTTACAAAGATCCTCATCCACTCACCAAACATGTTTCGACTGTCTTATCAGCAGTCCCAAGGCACATACATTCGCGTAATATTATTTTCCTTGAAGTTTCATATTAAGTTTGTCTAATTTCTGTACCTGTACCTCAAAACAGAAATTAATGAAAATGTCCGACATTTTCTGAGTGCGTTTAAATTTGAGGCAAAAAGGTACACTTGAAATAGTATTTTAGGGATGCTGGACCATTTCTTTAAAGCATGATTTGCGTCTGCACATGATCTGTCAAGCGTAGTAACTGCAGTAGCGTAATATGTCAGCCCGGTCCCCATCAGTAAGAGAATTGGCGTCTACATGGAAAAAGGAAGATTTGATAACCGAGAGCCGCTACAGGCAAATCTGTTGTCATTTCGTTGGACCACCGCAGGGTGTTTGGCCTAACATATCCAGTAGTCAAACTTGAAGTGTGCACAATACCTCCTGCAGCGGCGTCATTTGTAATCTTTGCTGTGTATAGTCAATTTTTGTACCCAACCACAATATGGATTCCCCTCATTACCACTCACAGCCAAAGGGACATAGTTGATGGGCTAGTAACACGTAAGTGCCAAGCCTCGCCTCCGTCATATCAGGCTACTTGGTAACCTACCCCCTTAGTGGTTAATGCTCTGTTTAATTAGAAAAAGGTATTTTAAGTCACCTATTTCAAGCAGTGAAGAGTTCATGAAATTTGATGTGGGATGCACGTTTTCCTTCTTCTGGGATCACTCTACTTTTCCCAGTATGTAAAACAATGACAAGTTAAAACTGGTTGCTGCTAGCAGCAAAATATAAACCTACCCCCCACGCAGCATGTAATGAAGGAAATGGAAAAAAATGGGTAAAAATAATGACCGCTGTAAAGAAGACGTGCTTGTTTAGATTCACGGATCTTTCTTCATACGACTAGTCATTGTCTTTTCCACCAAGACAAATGTATAAAAAGAAATTGAATCAAGTGTAGCAATTATGTCAGGCTCTTTGGTTATCACCGCTTTCAGCCCATATAGGGAACTGATAGCTTCAATTAACGGCCATCTATTAGCAATGAATCTCTCATACAAGTTCCGGAAGATAATTCTGAAACACCGAGCATGTGCCCGAATATTTGCATCATATTATACTTGTTTTCGCGGATACACCTTATCACAGCAACCGATCAAGTGTCCCTACTCCCATCATTACGCATATTCAGCCATTATTAAACAGATTGCACTTTCGATGGCTGTTTGTGACAAAAGTACAATAGAGATTTCAATGAACTTTTGATATGACACAACTGGGATACTATTCTTAAGTGTGCACGGCTCTTTGAGAAAAACCGTTCACTACTCACAACGCAGCAACTACTTTAATAAGTACACCCCCAAAATATCGCTACCGAAAAAAGTGTTCACTTGGATATCATTACAACAGAGAGAAGATTCACAGACCACAACCGACTTCAGTAAACTGGTATAGCAACCCCGTAGCCGCTGAGAAAAAATAACTCTGAAGGCCGCCCTATCGTCATATAGGTATTCACGACGGAAAAGTAGTTCACATTTCGGGACCAGAAAAGCAACAAAACAATCTAAACAAATTCAAAAGTAATTTCTTACCTCCAGATCTAATCCTTATGATAAAATCAGTCACACCGGGATGAAAATCTGACAGCCTGAGCCTCGACACATTGGTATATGAAAACAGACGTCTGTATGAAGTAAGAATGATGAAAATATGCAGGAAAATTTAATCATGGCAAAAAGCAGTCTGCTAATGACGGGAACAGTACTCTAACACGACAACTTAATTAAATCAATTAAAAGAATAGGACACAGTTTTTCGTGTCCTACTTTGTTGTACACATGTTAGATTGTTGTGTTCTTGCTGTTGCCGTAAAAGTAAATTATATTGCACGGATTCCCGTTGAAAACATAGATTCAGTAGACTATATAAAAGAAAGAAAGAAAAAAAAAAAAAAGCAGGTACACACATTCTAAAGAAATAGATCAGAGGCTAGAAACTCCGCGCCCTAGCTAATTTGTATTGAGTCATGAGTAAAGGCGCCAAACAAAGTACTAGACCGAGGTGGGTCGCACTGAACAGTAACCGGATGTAAAATGAGATGTTCAAGTCGAGGTCAGAGTGGGCAGTAGATCAGTCCAGTATCCTGTTCCATGGTGCTTTACCTGTTTACTTTAACGACAAAAGCGAGACGAAATTAATGTGTGCGGGGTTAACACAAACACTCCACGTTGGCCGGTACGTGACACTTTCCGCAGTCGTTTGTACAGACTTTTTTCATAAGACATCTTTCTGCATGCTTAAGTGTTTACTGTACGAACAATAAATCTCCCCCTGACCAAAGACCCTAGATCCGCGTAATCTAAGGTTTTCACCCCGACATCGTTGTAATGGGTTTGCAGCGTTTGATCTGACACACTTCAGACGATTAAGCATCTGATATTATATGCTTGCAACAAAACTTCCTGGACTGCCGAGAAGTGATTGGCTGCTGGTCTGAAACTTTTCAAGTGATACTTATCAGTTCAGATTAGGTTATGGTGGACCATAATCATTTTCCAACTTTGCAAATACATGGCAGCAGGAGACTGATTGCTTTTGCAAACTCCTCACGATTAAGGGCTAGATGTAGATGATAATACCATGATCCTGAAAATGAAGCCGGCAAGATTATTTTAGCGAAAATCCTCGCCCTAGTAAAAGAATTTGCAGCTTTCTCAGTTCTCAAACTCACTATGAATCAATTAGATACTATGTGGCCAGGCTCCAGATGACAAAAATTCAGATGAACAATGTGAAGGCATCAGGTAGAGAAAGCAAATAAAAATACTCGGAATTTAGGTTAAAAATAATAAGCCAGTATAGAAGCGAATCGGAGTGGAAAAAAGTTTACAAAATAAAAATTACCATAGAACAATGGAAAAATAAGAACCTAATCTTCCGGGCTGAATGGTGTGTTATAAAAGCATTCATGTGTCGCAGGTCGTTTGTTCCTTGAGCGCATCCCTTAATCAACAGGACATTCACAACATGACGAAGGAGAGCTGCACACCATACTAACGAAAAGATACAGGCAAGACCAAAAGAATTAATTGGGTGAGAAACACACAAGCGCCATTTGGGGGCTCGAGCTCGATTAAAAAAAAAATACCCCCCCCCCCCCCCCCCCCCAAAAAAAAAAAAATAAATAAAAATAAATAAATAAATAAATAAATAAAAAAATAAAATAAAAAATCGAAAATCTAGTCCGTCACCACTGTGACTGATGCAAAATAGTTTTCTTCTCCATCAGTAGCTAATCAGACTGCTCCATCAGACAGATGATACATGTATTAAGCCGACAGAGCAACGCGGAAAAAGACACGACATTAACAACCTCCTTGCACTAGGGCTGCGTACCGCAGGTGACGGCCGTACCGGTATTACCGCGATATTTTTTGCCCGTACCGATATTTTTCAACGGTATACCGCCGTCCCCGATCCCACCTAATCTGAGGACTGTCAGACTACTTGCACTTAGAAAAACGCACACAGAGACGGACATAGAAGATGAAAATGCAGAGTAGAAATACTGAACAAGCAACTGATTTATTCAGTGTAAACATAAACATCAGATAAACAAATACTGTGACTGAAAACGAAAAGAAAAAAAGAATACTGATGCATAAACAGCAGCATTGAAACCTACAGACTTAGACTCACTCAGTGGATAACAATGAACAGGAAGGAAAAGAAATTAAAATAAGAATTAACTCATCCACTGACTCCCGAAGACGCCTGCTAAACATGCTTTTAGCATGGTCGGCGATCGTCTTCAGGGGTGAATGGGTTACAGAGATCGAAATGCTTTTCAGAATTGAAATGAACTGACAATTTGTGACAAACACTCGCTCATTGGATAACAACGAAAAGGAAGGAAAAGGGAATAGGAACAAACCCATTCACTCCTGAAGACGCCCGCTGACCACGGCATGCTTTTAGCATGGTCAGCAAGCATCTTCAAAAGTGAATAGGTTACAGAGACTGAAATACCTTTCAGAGTTAAAATAAACTGACAAACGAAGAAGAAAAACAAACAGAAAAGGAAGATATACTCTTTCTGGGAGAAACAAAAATAAATCTTTCGATTTTAACCGCTTGCTACTATCTGCTACACGAAGTTTCAGTTCGCGGTATACCGCGTCTTCCCGGACCGTACCGGTATACCGCGGGGCTTCCGAATCGATATAATACCGGTACACGGTAATACCGCACAGCTCTACCATGCACCCCGTGAATTACGAATACCGTTCTCGACTTGCATTTTATGTCAAACGATTTCAGACAATCAACAACAACAACAACAACAAAGATAATAATAATAACTGGTATTATAAAGCGCTTTCCCCAGTTTCTCGGCTCAGAGCGAACTGAACCCAACACGTATCCTCACATGACTCACAAGCATTCTCTCACATTTTATAGGACATCATCAACACCTTACGATCACTTCGTGATTGGTTAAATCTAAATTCTAACAGTCTGTCCCGAGCAAGCAAGGCAAACTAACGATTTTCGAAAGTTTTATTGCTGTAATCACGCAGGTTTTCAAGGCATATGCCATTGTGCAAAGATCTTGCCTTTTGATCAGCGCCTGCTGTATGAAATAAATTACAGTCGAGTTGTCGCCGATAAAGGGCATAGCAAACATTGCAGCTGTTACGTGTGGAGATATGTTGAATAGCCCGTCGTCTTATCGAGGTGAAACGATGACACACAGGCGAACACTTCCTCACGTAGCGAGTTCTTGTGGACTGCACATTGTCTCTCCACTCACAGAAAACACGTGAGCGCGTAGAAAAGTTATAACCGAGTGGAGTTTATTACAGCACTTCTCTGGTGTTACACAGCACTTTCAAGCTTCGCAAATAAAAGCTTCTCTCGTGCACACACCCACACGCAAACATCTCCGGGCCTTATATGCAATTACAGCATTCTAGTACATTCTGGACCACTCTTATAACAGAACCAATCAAAAATCAGAACGCAGATCACCTTATTACTATTTTAAAACCAAAGAAGAATCCAGAATAATCAAGTACCTGCCCGCCGAACCTAGGCGCGTTATATAACACCTTCTAATCAAGTCAGAACAATGCGATTTGCACGAAATTTCCGAGCGACTCAGCTCTAGGCCCTAAGTGCATGCCGCCGACCGAGGCTAAACAGGCTACAGTCAAAACAAGGTCACCACTTCTCGATTACTCGTGATAACAATGGAATCCTCTGGATTAAGGGAAACAGATTTACATCACTAAAACAGAATATGAACCAAACATAGCGACTTCTCTGTCTCACTCAACCTTCGGGGGGGGGGGGGGGGGGGGGGGGGGGGACAGCTGTTACCTTTCAGCATACAACCAAAACACAAACAAAAGGCACTGCCACGCTCGTAACACTACCCATCTTTTTAAGAATGAAATTTTCCATGTAAATTTCTTTCACAAAAACTAAAGAAAAATTACGATAGTGGCTGTGTATCCCTACACAAATACATACACAAATCATTCCATAAACAAATAAACAAAAACACCAGTCTGAGTGTTCCTTTGAACCGAGCAGATGAAAACAGTTCAACAGTACCTTTAAATCACTCTGTTCAAATAATCAGCTCCAACGTTCTGTGAGCCCTTGATGGATTCCAGTCTCATCTCGAAGTTCTGCAGAAACATCGCCCACCTCATGATGCGTGCACTCGTGAACCTTGCAGAGTTTACCCCACCGACATGATCTGGGCTCACCATATTGACCCCACGTGGTGTAAACTGGAAGGCGCCCACTGTATTTGCACCCGGGCCCCTCATGGGGCCATCATGGTATCCCGCTTGGCAACTGGCGGTATACTCGCCTAACCCATGTGTGATGGTACAACTCGTGGTATGCAGTTGGTATACAGCTGGGCAGCCCATGATATCGAGGGCAACTGGCGGTGCACTGCTGGGTAATTCGGCGGTGAACTCCCAGGCAAACCAGGACGAGACCTTATGAGTGCGTGTGTACTGGGGGTATGCTGCTCGTCTGTACGCGGTGCACTGCCCACCATGCAGGACTCCAAACTATACGTTCAAACTGTACTAGTCAAGTTTTCAATGGGAATTCTGCACATTCCCATTAAAATCTTGACTCCCACAGTTTGAAATTATGGTTTGGAGTCCTGCAAGGTGGCCTGCAGTGTACCACCAAGTACAATATAATTTGTTCGGAGTCCTACGTAGGATTCCTTCACAACACCCGAACACAGTCATTTACAACACATGTCATAAAATTCAACGCTTCATTTATTATCTAACACGAAGCAAGAAAAAAAAAAAAAAAAAAACCCTCAGATATAATGACATCACTGGAACAACATGGAGGAATGTCCAGAAATTTGTGTTCGTTGGGATCTGCAGTGACCACGAGAGACTCCAGGCGCAGGTTGTTTCACTAACACTTTCTTGCGGCTGCCGTCCCCGTGCGTAGCAGAGCACCGTCAATTAATCGGCGAGTATCCTGCCAAAATCGCTTTCGGTGATATTTGAAAAAAAAAAATCCCAAATATTAGAAACTGATAAGATCGCCACTTAAACGTCATCAGGTTGTTGTTGTTGTTGTTGTCTGCGTAGTGGACTAACTAGGCTTATGTATACGTCAAGCATATTTTCTTGATAAAATGAAAAGCACGACTGGTCAGTCCCCAACAACAATAACAAAGACAACAGCCGTTTTCGGCTACTCTCCGTGCAATTTTGCACAATTTCTGTCAGTTTTAATTCCGCTTGTAAGAGCATCGGCTTACCGAATATTTAGCTTCGGAGAACTAAATCATCGTTTTCCACGCTGCCCGGGACTGTTGTACAACTTTAGCAGACACTTCCTTTCTCAAGACCTTCCACATTATGTCCGCAACCGAATCGCCGCCCGTGGCACACAGAAAGTTTGTCTGAAAACGGCGTACAATGAATTAAAACAAGATGACCAGGACAGCAAACGTCATAATGCATTAATTATCTTGACAGGTAATGGATCTCTAGAATAGTACTTTGACTTAATTCTGCATGTGTGTACAGGTCTTTACGGTACGTGTCTCGCCTTCATGTACACAAGCATATACAGAGACAGCTCTCAGTTTGGGACAACCATGAAGAATTATCCTGTATAATTATCTGAGCACCTTTCGCCACAGCAAACACACACATGCATCAAAGTAATTACCATGCTCTCTGCTTTGTGTTCGTCTTTTAGAAGTCTGTCGAGGTTTTTGATGTCTTCAACCGATTGCACGAGAAATTTTCTTCTGGCATTGTTGGCTGGATGCTGGTGGTGGCAGCTTGACGTGAAGATGTCGCACAATGCCGGCGACATCTCTTGATCCAATGTCCTCTCTCTCTCTCTCTCTCTCTGTCTTCTACGGAGATGACTGAAAGTTGAAATAGCTAGGTCAAAGATGAATCAAACAAATCATTTAGAAGGCTGGAAATCGCTAAAATAAAATTAAGAAATGACCGTATGCAGTCACTGTACAGCGTTACTGGTTTGACTGTGATGTGCCAGAAAAATGGAAAGTATGTATAGATCTGTCATGTATCCAGTCCTAAACATAAACTTGCGTAAGCTGTAGTGGATGTAAGCTGTCGTAACGTTCGTTGAGTCAATACAAGGAGAAACGAAGCTGCTGAAAAATGAAGTGTTGGGGTGAAAATTTAGTAGATAATCTTCGGAAATAGCATCACTGGGATCATTTGTTAACGAATGCAAAGAATGAAAAGGTGGATGGAAGTTAGAGTAAGCAGATATTTTTGGAGAAATATCTCACCTTGTTCAGAGTGGCAGATGCTGCTCAGAATGGTTCCTTTGACTTTGCTTGGATGATGCAGCACGGCTTACGTCACATTTCTGATGACGTCTTTCTAAAGAATTTTGTATTTCGAACGAGGCGTCCTGTTGACACAAGTGTGCCACACGGGCGCTAGGCTGGCGCCTGGCGGTGAGCCCAGAAGTGGATCCGCGATAGCGCAGGGAGGACGTCATTCATGGTTGTACTGGAGGGCGCTAGACGGGCGCCTGGCAGTGAGCCCAGATGTGGACCCGCGATAGCGCAGGGAGGAAGTCTATCATGGTTGTACTGGAGGACAACTGGAGGGAACCCAGAATATCATTGTCAGCCAAGGTGGGGCCTTGGTTTATCGTATTGATGTCTGCAGGGTAGGTAGTTCAGGGGTCGGTGATCTGTCTGTAGGACGAATGGTACTCCCTGGAAGTACAGCTGGGACTTCTTCACTCCTCAAACGATGGCTAGGCATTCCTTCTCGACGGATGGTAGAGTAGCTGCTCAGATGTAGCCATGGGTCCTGGACCAAAGACTGTCACTTTGTTGAGTTTTCGATAGTCCACGCATACGCGGTTAGATCCATTTGGATTCTTCACAACCACTGGTGATGCGTACGGTGATTCGGAATCCCTCATGACTTTCAACTCCAGCACGTCTTGGATGTCTCTCTTCAGTTCTTCCCGTGCGTGGTAGAGGATACGGCTTACACCGGATGGGCTTGTCTGACGTCAGGTTGACCTCGTGTTGGATGGTATCTGTTGTCCCCGGGTCAGGTGTGAACGGATGTTCGTACTCCTCTGTCAGGGCTTTCAGTTCGTCCTGCTGCGCTTGGCTCAACTTCGGTCCTAACTTGACGTCTGCAATACTCTCCTTGCGGCGTACCTCGTTAAGGTCGAACAGTTTCACGTCGTCTAGCTCTTCCTCAGTGCTTAAGCATGCCACTGATGCTGTTTGAGGCTTGTCTCGGTGTTCTCTCTCCACGTACTTCTTCAGGAGGTTGGCGTGGTACACCTTCACCCTGTTGTTGACCTGGACCTTGTAGTCGTTGATGCCGTAACCATACATGGTCCCTTCCACAGCATCAGTGACTTGCTGTTGTCAGTGGGAAGAAGAACCAGCATCTGGTTCCCTGGCTTGAACTGTCGTGGCTTGGCTTTGCGGTCGTAGTGGTGTTTCCCCTTGTTCTGCGCCTTCTCCAACTCCTCTCGAGCCATCCTGAGGGTGTGTTCCTGAAGACGTACTGGTAGCTGCTCTTCACCTCAGGTGCGTCGACTTCCTTGGTCCAGAGCTCCTTCAAGATGTGCATGGGTCCCCTTACAGTCCTGCCGTACAGTAACTCGAAGGGCGAAAATCCCGTAGAATCTTGAGGTACCTCTCGGTAGGCGAAAAGTAGGGCGTTGATGTATCTGTTCCATGACCGCGGCTGCTCTGCAGACAACTTTTTCAGCATGTTGAACTTCTCCACCAGGCCGTAGCACATGGGATGGTACGGGGTCGTTGTCAGTCGATGGATGCTCAGCAGGCGGTTGACTTCCTCCATGCAGTCTGAGATGAACTGAGTTCCTCGATCCGATAAGATCTCCTCAGGAATCCCCAGGCGACTGAACATGTCGACAAGCGCCTCTGCAACCGTCGGGGTGTCGATCTTCTTCAGCGGTACAGCTTCAGGATACCTCGTGGCGTAGTCCACAAGCGTTAGGATGTACCGATGACCGTCTTCGCTAGGAGGAGAGATAGGTCCCACCAGGTCCACAGCCACCCGTTTGAAAGGACTGTCGATCAGCGGCATCTTCTGGAGGGGAACCTTGGGTACCTTTCCCTTGGAGACTGTCTTCTGGCACACGTCACAGGACCGGCAGAATCGGGTCACGTTGCCTCCCATGTCAGGCCAGTAGAATACTCCCTGGATCCGGTCGAGAGTCTTGTTGATACCAAGGTGTCCTCCCAGGATGGAATCGTGGGCCAACTTCATGACTTGAAGTCTCAGAGGTTCAGGAACAACCACTTGGCGTGTAGTCGTGTTCCCACGGCTGCTGCAGATCCGGTACAGGATGTCGTTGTGTGTCTGGAAGGTGATCCCTCTTCCTTTCCGGATTACAGGCTTGGTCTGGCTCTTGAGCTTGGTCAGTGTCGGGTCAGCTTTCTGCAACTCGACCAGCTTGGCTCTGTTTACCATAGCTGCTTCTGTGCTGCTGGCCACCTTGAGTGGGATGGTCTGGTCACTCTTCCGAGCCTGACTCCTCGTGGTGACGGCGCAGGTTTCAGGTCTCCACTCTGGATCTGGGTCTTCTGCATCCCTGGCGCCTTTCACGTTGCCGATGATCAA
This sequence comes from Batillaria attramentaria, assembly GCA_018292915.2. NCBI lineage: Eukaryota > Metazoa > Mollusca > Gastropoda > Batillariidae > Batillaria > Batillaria attramentaria. Next base: position 32,008 of record JACVVK020000758.1, read on the forward strand.
GTCGTAGACAGGAGTCTTCACACAGAGTGCCTTCACTTCTCCCGTCAGGTATGGAGTGCTGACGCTGATTTTGGCGAGGGGAATAATTCTCACAGTCCCATCTGCCAGGATAAGGGTTGTCCACTCTTATAGCTTCTGGCCCTAGCTACTAGGTCCTCTCTTACTATGACACTGCTGCAGTCAGTGTTCCTCAGCACTTTCACTGGACTGTCACCGACGACTCCCGCTACGACAGGCATGTTGGTCACTTCTGTCTCAGGTACTGCGATGTTGGAAACAGGCAGGAATGTCTCCCCATCACTGAGTGGGATATGTCCGCTCTTCTTGAAGAACTCGATCTGGTCTGGCGTAGCCCTCTTTTCTTCACGCGTACATTCCACTGGTGACGTGGTCTGACTTGCTAGGACAGCAGCGGCTCGGTGTTGTCCGGAGGCTTCACCCCTTTCAGTTGACGCGTTGTTTGGTCCGCTTCTCTTGTTGACGCCGGATGACTGACACTTTGCTGCCTTGTGCCCTTTCACTCCACAGCGGTAACAGGTCAGGTTCTCCACTGGTTTTGGTTTCGGGGTGTCTTGGCTGTCTTGGTTACTCCCTGTAGGTGCTGATGTTGGCTGTGGCCAGCTGGATCCGAACTTCAGGTTATGGGCGTGTTGTATCCCGTGTCTTCTCTTCGAGTGCTCCGAGAGAGCGACATAGCAGGAGAAAAATACAACAGAAATATTCGGCGACGCCAAATATTTCTGTTGTATTTTTCTCCTGCAATGTCGCTCTCTCTGTGCACTCGCAGAGAAGACACGGGATACAACAGGATACAACTCCACTACTTTATTAACAGAAGATGCCCGAAGAACAAACTCATGGAAGAAGAAGAACCCAGAACGCTGTGCAGGGCTGCTTATATACTAAACAGGTCAGATATACAACATTCCTCAACTTACTGGCAAGATCGGAATCTTTCCAAGGTTACGTAATCTACTGACGTTACTGCACCAGCATATTCTGGGATGGTCTAGAAATTTTCGCGATCTCTACAACTGAACAGGGTGTCCAGGTATCGCTGGGCTGACTCGGTCAGGGCCTTCAAGGACTGGTCCTTTTGTTCCCGTAGATGTGCTGCCACCTCTTTGGAACACGCGTTGAGCATCTGTTCTTTGTTGTACTCAGTCACTTTGAGCACTGCTGTGTCCGATGGAAACGGCTGCAGCTGCTAATCCTACAAAAGCCTTGTTCAGTATAATAAAAGGGTATGTAAGATCGCTGGGGCAAACGGGGAAAAGGCATTGCAGCAGACGACAACGGTCCCGCCGGAATGTGTATAACGAGATGAGGAGGGCGGGGAGTGCTCCTTATTTCCCACATGCGCCTACAACTGCAGTTAGTGACAGTCTGCAGTTAGCGACGTAACAATGAGGTCCCGTAGATCTGCGTACTCTTCGTGGAGGCCGGCTAGCTGTATCCACTTCCGGAAGTATGAGGACAGTCTCTCGATGAAGAGGCTTGGTGTTTCTCCGTTTTTTTGGTTTGCAGTTGCAAACCTCTCTTCTGTACCCTTCTTCGGCGAAGTCGTAGTGCTTCAGCAACTCCCCCTTCAACTTGTTGTAGTCTTCAGCATCACCTCTTGTTAATCTGGCGTAGAAATCCGAGGCTTTGTCGGTTAGGAGAGCGCTGAGTTTGACTGCCCAAGTTTCTTGTCCCCAGTTGTTGCTGGCCGCAAAACGTTCGAACCTCTCCAGGTAGGCGTCCATTTTATCTGAGTTCTCGTTGAAGGCTGGTAACTTCGGTGCCCTGGCGACCTGATCGTTGGTATTGGTGTTGTTCGGTCTAGTTGCCCTCTCTCTTTGCATTTCCAGTTCTATTCTCTTCAATTCGAGTTCATGCCGTCGCTGTTTCTCGGCTTCTGCTGCTTCCATCTCCGCTCCCTGTCGTTCCATCTCCGCTTGCTGCAGTTCACGCTGTCGTGCTTTCTCTTCTCTCTCCCGTCTCTCCTTCTGCCTCTTCTCTGCAAACTCCAATAATTTTTCCCCGCTCAGTCCGCAACTCTTCCCAGCTCGATGAAGGCTTGAAACTCCGACGCAGCCATCTCTGTCGTCCTCTTCGCCTTTATCTTCTCTCGCTGTTGGTCGTTACACTCGTCTGCGCGTCCGCTTGCTTTCCCGCTGGTAGTAATAGTCAGAGCGACACTCCTTCTTACGGCCATGCACCACCCTGCTTTGAATCACATATGAGATTTTTGCAGATTTGGGAAGGTCCATCACGTCTCTTCAGATATCCGTCGGGTGCCAAACTGGAAAGGTTGGGCAAATTTTGTAATTCCAGTCTTCCAGAAAATAGAATCAGCCCAGAGCCCTTCTGTCAAAAGACTGATATACTTTTGCACGGGGAACATTGATTGTGTCAGAAAATGTTTTACCGTGCTACTGACGTCAGAGCTTCGCACACTCTTTCCCCGCCGTCTTTAAAGTGGACTCGCCCGGGAAAACCCGATTCGAAGAGGGCAAGTGAGTCTACGTACGGCAGGGGTACACAATGTCGATTGCAAATGAAGGATATTTAGATTCAGCTTCTGGCAGACAAGACAGTGAGAAAAGTCATATTCTTTTAACAAAAAAGAAGTTATTGTTTTTCATATATTCAACAATACACCGCGTTTTTTTTTTTTTTTTTTTGCGGTCATGTTGAATTTCAGCCTCTCTTTCAAAATGCGAAACAATAACAGTCTGACACTATTCTGAATCAGAATCAGCACACTTTTCGCATAAAGAAACCACAGGAAAAACTCGTGTTTTTCCAAAAAGAAGTTCTTGCTTATCATATATTCGGCAAAACAATGCAATGCAGTTTGTTTGTAGGCATTTGTGAATTTCAGCATCTCTTTCAAAATTTTCATCATTAACAGTATGTAACTCATCAGAATCGGAATCATCACCCATTTCTCATACAAAAACCGCGGAAATATCACGTTTCTTTCAGAAAATAAATTATTGATTTTCATTTATGCAGCAAAACTACACGTTTTATGATGTTGGGCGGCCATTTTGAATTACAGCCTCTTTCAAAATGTTCAATATATCCAGTTTGGCACTCATCAGAATCAGACTCTGTATCCTTTTATCTCATAGACACCACTTTAAAAATTCGTTTCTGTCAAAGAATAAATTCTTGATTTTCATTTTTTGCGGACAAGCAACGCGTTTACAGTTTTTTGCGTCCGTTTCGATTTTCAGCCTCTATTTCAAAATGCTACTGGCTGGCACTCGTAGGATTCGGAATCAGCATCATTTTTTTCCATGTGAAAACCTTTTAAAAACTTCGTTTCTTTTGAGGCCCAATGGGCTCGCCTTTACGCGGCGGGGCTGATTTCGCCAAGCTTGCCCACCCCTTTTGCTCTTTCTTTACTCTTATTTCTGCCTCCATCGGTCCATTCATCTGTCTTTTGCTCTCTTAAAATCTCCTCCGGGGGGAGGTCAGTAAGCGGGTGTCTGCTGACCCTTGGCATGTTGTCTTCATTGGCAACTAAGGAATTTTCCTTCCTGCCTCTCTGTCTATTCCTCACCAGCCCATTCGCCTGTCTCTTTCTCTTTAAAACCTTCCAAATTTAGCCGTTCTGTCCTTCCTCTCATCTCTCAGCTGATTTCTGAGTTCGGCCCTTTCATCTATATTTCTTCTTTTCAACCTCTCACTCACGTCTGCACTACCAGTGGTTAGGAATAAGTGATGTTGGGCATATGCTGCGAACTGGTTTATTGCGCCTAGGAGATGATAAGTTGCAATATTTGCTGTATATGCGCTTAGTATTTAGGGTGACCAACCTTTGTTTTACCCAGTTGTAATTGTTGTTTGTTTTCTACGCTTTTTTGTAATCGGGAGTTCGAGAAATTAGCATGAAGGTGCAGCGTCTCCTGCATGTCCTAGGTTTATATTGCCCGGTAGACCAGTTTGCATCCTCTGTCCAACGTTACATTTTTGTTTTTTTCATGTAGTGCAGGCACACTCAGCCGCGAATTAGTCTTTGTGGCTTGCGCGGCTTTAAGCCCTAAAAACTCACTCACTCACTCGTTTCTTTTGAATAATAAGTTGTACAATTTTCATTATGCGGCAAAACAACGCGTTTTAAGGTTTGGACGGCCAATTTGAATTTTAGCATCTCCTTCGAAACACAGAATGTAGCTGTCCCGATGTCTTGGTCAAATTCTGTAACAGCAGAACAGCCGGTGCTGCTCCCTTTAGTATACCTGCCATAGCGGTTCATGAAGTGGGGAAATTAGTAACATGCAAAACAAAAAATCAACCGGACTAGATGACATCAGTCCACAGATCCTAAAACTATCTTTACCATATATTGTCAACTCCCTTACATATATGCCTGCGCGGCGTTATGCCTTAAATAACTAACTAACCAACCCTTACATATATTCATAATCTCTCTATCCAACAGAAAGTGTTCCCCTCACAGCTAAAAAATCCGAAAGTAATTCCGCTACCTAAATCAAGAGTTGGCAGATCCAAATAACTACCGACCAATTTCCCTCATCAGTTTTATCAAAGCCATTGGAGCGACACGTGCACACACACCTACAAGCCTACTTAGAAAGCAGACAACTTATCCACCGTTTTCAGTCAGGGTTTCGTCCCCTGCACTCTTGCCACACCGCTCTCACTCGGCCCACAGACACTTGGTTATCCAACATGAACAATGCACACGTAACAGGGGCCACCTTTCTTGATTTAAAAAAAGCGTTTGATCTCGTCGGTCATACCACCTTGATCAAGAAACTTCAATGTTATTTATGCAATGAACCCGCTGTTGCCTTCTTTCAGTCATATCTTGAGAATAGGCAGCAGAAAGTAGTTCTAAATGGGCCAATGTCTCCAATGTCAGAAACATATCTCTTGGCGTACCCCAGGGATCCATTCTTGGTCCTCTACTTTTTCATATTTTTATTAATGATTTACCTCTGCATCTGACCAGTAAGCCATATTGAATGTGACATGTTTGCGGATGACACATCGCTCCACTCCGCTGATATTACTGTGGTTAGCAGTCGACTTCAGGAAGGCCTAAACGGCGTATCGGACAGGTGCTGTATTAATTCAGTGTTCATACACCCTGTAAAAACTAAATCCATGGTAATAGCCACCCGTCAAAAGAACCAGCTCAGCCCTTTGTCCCTGAATTTGGTACTTAACAACGCGCCTATAGAGCAGGTGTGCGAACATCGTCTTCTCGGCATCACAACTGATAATCAGCTTAGCTGGAAAGCCCACACTAACACCTTAGGCAAAACACTATCCAGACAGCTATTTGCCCTCTCCAAACTGCGGCATTTCCTTGACTTGGAGAGTCGCAAAATGTACTATATCGCGCACATACAGTCTCACTTGGACTATGCGTCAACGGTGTGGAATGGTTGCAGCCACATTCATTTAAAGGGGCTTAACTCCCTTCATAGACGTGCAGCAAAGCTACTTTTACCGAACCCTCATCTTACAGCTGATGAAAAGCTAAACCAGCTGCAGCTTCTTCCCCTGTCAAAACACCTGCTATACAACAAAGGAATTTTCATGTATAAGCTATGGAACAGAAAGGCTCCTAACTATTTGTCCGACTGTTGCCACCGCTCAGCCTCCCGATATGGCAGTTCAAACAACCTGTGGATCATTCCAAAGCCGCGATTTGACATTTTCAAAAGCAGTCTTTCATTTTCTGGAGCGGCATTATGGAACAGTCTTCCAGGCCATGTTAAACGCGCATGCTCTGTAACAAATTTTAAACAGCTTTATTTTAAATATCTTAATATGTTACACGATATTTAATCCTCCCACAGTTTATTCTCGCCCATTCATACATGTATTGACATAAATGGTATGTTCATCACGCTTTTTAAATGTTCCTTTCTTATTAGTGTGTATTTCATTTAATATGGTTTCATTGCTATTTTGCTTTTCTCCTGTTGTATTACATGTGTGTGTGTGTGTGTGTGTGTGTGTGTGTGTGTGTGTGTGTGTGTGTGTGTGTGTGTGTGTGTGTTTAGACAGATACTACTAGAAATAGCAACGGCAGGTATGAAAATTCACTATTTCACTACCTCTACCGTTGAAAAATAAAGTTTTCTTGATTCTCTCTCTCTCTCTCCCTTCTTCCCCCACCCGGCCCCACCCCCAGTCACGTGGCTAATCGGTCGAGGTCGTAGAGGATCTAGTGTCATTGGTAGAACTTGGAGAGGGGAGAACCGGCAACAATAACAACAAAACAGACAAAAATGAAGTTTGGAGAAACAACTTTGTAGGACGGGGCCGTTCCTCCTTGTTTTCTTTTTTCCGCCACACGCTGTCTTCAGGGAACTATAAAGACAGGTTTGGAAAAGAGAGGAAGATGAAAAGGTTAAGGGAGCCGGACAGAAATAAGAAGAGATCTTGGAAGAAACAGAAGAGCATAATTATGCGGATAGCAAAGGGGAACCCATGTGTACCTAACGGCTAACTAAAAAGCTCCTGTGGTTCCATAGACAGGAGGGGTCCCCACAGCTGGACACTGGCACATAAACTAACATGCGCGCACACACTGTGACCGGAAAGGCATACACACACACGGCACATGCACGCGCGAGCACACACATGGCCCACACAGACACACATGGCACACAAACAGAGAGAGAGAGAGAGATTTGATACAACAAAATCAAAATCAAGTCCTACCTTGAGGTTGTAAACTATTTGCAATAAACTATTGCACGAGTTCGTCATCAACAGCTTCTACCCTTGCCGCGCGCGTACGTTTCCTTGACCCATCCTTTGTGCCGGTTGCTGCGTTGTGTTTGTACTTTTCTCGATCGCTCCAAATATTACAGTAGTGAACGGTACTTGCAGCTCTTCTGCAATCAATGACTTCTTTTTTAATGGATTTGTTTCGATGGTGTGTATGACCTGGAGCTTTCAGTGTCAAAGATTGCACGTTCAGCCATTCTTGCAGATACTATATATCTATCGATGATGCAAGCTGCGCAAGAACGGAAATAGTATTAATGAAAGATAACTCGTCCTAGAAAAGTGCTACTTTCGGTTTTACAGATACCTGAGAGGTGACCGTCCCCCCTACTACTTATAATCGAACTGAATTGCCATTCGGGGCAGAACATTGTACTCCTAACAGGCGAGGTCTCTTATAAGCGAGCTCCTTATAAGCGGGACTTTGTATAAATAACAAAGAACAACTCAAACCGGGAAAAACAAAATTGCTCATTATAAAAGGCCTCTTATAAGCAGGTCAAATTCAGCTTCTTCAGTTTCTGTGAAGTACCTTCAAATCAGACGTTGGCCGAGTGATTCATGGCACTTTGGGACATCATGAGCATTAGATTTATGAGGATCCTTGACACTTAATAACCAAAACGTGTCTTTGTGATACGTGGCAAACAGCAGCACTTGTGTTTGGTGGGAGAACGGCGCTCTGTAAAAAGTTTGTATTATTATACTGTTATCATCAAAAGTGGGCAAACACGAGACTGAATGAGTTAGAACTGGTCGACACGTAATATCTGTCATGCTCGGTCAGTAAGCCTAGCCCCCGATTCACAGCAGACCGGACGTTGATCTTTTAGTCAAGGTCGTTCTAGAGGCTATAACTGAAAAGGTCGTATTGCTGTCTATCATCAGTGGAGAAGGACGTTAAACCCCCAAACACCCACCCACCCACCCGTTGTCTGTCATCAACCCAAGTTTGCCGCCTCTGCTGTTTTTTGTTTATGAGAAAATGCAAACATTTTTTTTTTTTTTTTTTTTTGCAAACAGCTTGTATGACCTTGCCCTTGACTTACGGCCATTGAATACAGATAATATTATGCCAGTAAAGGTCTTTCTAGTGTGTGTTATCATGCAAAGTATGATGCATCTTGTGCTTGTAGATTCTGAGAAAATACCAATGTTGAAATTCCAAACAACAGCTTTAATGACCTTGATCTTGAGTCACGGAATTGTCTTTGTTTATCAGCAAGGCAGGTTTGGTGCCTCTGCTGTTTGTGGTTTATGTAATGATGTAAGTGTTAAGGTTTGTTTTGTTTTTTAAAAGTTTTCCGCAAACAGCTTGTTTTGACTTGACCTTGACTCCAGGTCAATAAATTTCTTATCAATGTCTATCATCATGCTAAGTTTAATGCCTCTGGCCTGAGTAGATTCTGAGAAAATGCTCATATCAAATTTCCAAACAGACAGCTTTTTTTTTTTTTTTTTACCTTGAGTCAAGGTAATTCAAAAGAGTATGTTTTAAAAGGTCTTGTTGCTGTCTATCAGCATGCCAAGTTTGGTCCCTCTGCTAGTTGCAGATTTTGAGAAAATGACATTGTTAAAGTTTTAGGAGACAGACAGACGGAGAGAGAGAGAGAGAGACAGACAGACAGACAGACAGACAAGCAGACAGAGGGTTCATACATAGACTCACAATGTTACACAACTGCTCCAAAATATACCGTTCAACGTTCACCTTCAAACTGTAAAACATATATATAGCATAGTTATAGTTGAATGCCTTCCCACCCATTTCGATTTGTCCAGACAACTTCGAACGGGCCCTACCGTCACCCTCATTCTCATAATTTATGCGTTCAGTTCAAATATAAACGAGTGGCCCTTCTAGAATTTCTAGTCGACCCGACGTCCGCTCAACCAGACCACAAGAATGGGCCGGTTCAGGAAAGGTACGTCAGTTTCCACTTCTCTTAACCGATAACGGCGTACTAATTTTTTTTTAATGAAAATAATGTGTAGTATGATAGGCAAACCATTAATAATTTTAGACTGTTATGTGACACTCAGTGAGTATTTGTATTCAGTGGACATCACAACCAAACTACGTCTTTTGGAAGCTCACTGGCGCACCAGTTGCATCGTTTGTGAAAAAACGACCTTTATTTACACATCTAAATGAATACATAAATGAATGAATAAGTAAAAAATGGAGGCGTACTATGGTTGTTTGGTGGTGGTTTTTTTGTTGTTGTTGTTGTTGTTGGTGTTTTGTTTTTTTAATTTTGCAAAATACGTAATTTGAGAATTAATGTGTGTGGCAACCTTTCCTTTCAGGTCTATTCATTTTGTTATGTTTCACTTTGTGCTGGCGTCTCGGTTCCTTCTGCTGTGGTGAGTACATACGTACAAAAAACCCCAAACACCCCCCCCCCAAAAAAAAAACAAACAAAAAAAAAAACAACAATAACAAAAAAAAAAAAGCTCTGTACTGGTAATGCGGTTTTAAAGTTGTTTCTCTATAGAGAAACAGCTTTATAGGATGGGGCAGATTTTGCTGCGTGCAGCAGCACGTTTCGGTGATATAAAAAAAGACTGACGTTTCTCCAGAAAATAAGAATAGATACTTTCACGCACACAGTGACGTAACGAACTATGCGTCATAGGCACCCCCTTACGTGCAACCCCTACTGCTGTATTCTTTTTGGCGGGAGTTCTGCGACGTGTGTGTGTGTGTGTGTGTGTGTGTGTGTGTGTGTGTGTGTGTGTGTGTGTGATGTAATTGTAACTATGTCCTAAACCACCTCGTTGAAGAGCTTTTTACTTTGTGATGAAATGAGAATTCACCTTCTCCAGAGGTAGGTTTCACGATTTTTTTCTCTTGCTGCATTTTTATAGCTGATTATAGCTGATTTGAAGAAATCGGTCATGTAACGTTTTCGGACGAAAAAGTTGTTCAAATGCCTTCATTTTCTAGAATTTGGAAGTTCATCCAATTACACTGAATAGGTTTGTAGCAGAGCTCTGACAGGTTTTGTGTAAAAAAAAAAAAAAAAATCCGAGGTAGGGGTGGTTTGCATATAAGACCAAATATCTATGAAAAGACTCCTTCAAATTACTGATTATCCCGCCATTTTTGTCACATAGGACAACTGCACACATGACATGAACATCTGCACTATTATAGTTCACGGAAGTGACGTTTTTTCTCTCTCTCTCTCTCTCTCTCTCTCTCTCTCTCTCTCTCTCTCTCGCCTAACTTGAGATTCTGGATCCGCTATGGTGAAGCGGGCCTAGTGTCTTTGGTAGGTCTTACAGATTTGAAAGAAAAGACAACAACAACATATAAACTTGAAGCACCGGCAACAATAACAACAAAATAGCACGAAATTAGGAGAAACAACTTTATGGGATGGGGCCATTCCTCCTTGTTTATTTAACTGACTGCACAACTGACGAGGTTAGCGACTCAAGAGTATAGCTGAGACCAGACGGCCTGACATGCCAGCTGTACTGCACTGAACTTTTCACACAACAGTCACCCTGATTTATTCAGTGCTGAGAAATAATGTAGTGTTTATTTATGTCAATATTTAGACTCAGCTTTGTGGCAACACATTTCCATATACTTTTTTTTTTTTTTTTTTTAGTTTGTTGTTATTTCTGGAATACGCACGCACTTGCGACCAACTGCGTTTGAATATTTGCATTTGAATGCAGCATCGGATCCTATCGTATTGTATTGTCCCATTGTGCGTCTTATAGTTTAACATTGCTCTGTCTGAACTTTATTGATTGTCCTGCATAGCATTGAATTGCATTGTACTACAGTGAACGACCGTACAATGCACTGCATTGCATCGAATTTTTATTTCATTATATCTTATTGACTGTATTTTAGGCAAACCACCCAGATTTCATAGAGTCAGTGACAAGTCTGCAAAAGCCCCGTCAGGACAGAATACGGCTGTTGTAAGATTCAGCACACCGTCGTACAGCAGCGAATGCCGTGGAAATGATATAAGGTTTGTTCGTCGTGACTTCTCTCGCCCACTGCGTTACATTTGGGTAGTTACTTGTGCTCTCATATCTCCCCTACTGGCGAGAATGGCTAGTGAACATTTCTAAAGGAAAGCAAGCAAATAAGCGAGAGAGCAAGCAAGCAAGCAAGCAAGCAAAGAAACAAACCAAATAAATGATGACTGTTAGAAAATTCTTTCACCGCCACAAGTTGCCTACGCACGGCTATAGCTTTTGCTGGTGTACTCTGTACGCGAGACTGTTGTAACTCAGGTAGACCAGCAAAAGCTATAGCCGTGCGTAGGCAAATTTCCCGCACGAGAAAGTGTTGCGTAGACTGCGATAAAATACAGTACAGTACTACCTGTCTATAACACTAGTTAACAGCTAGCACTACACATGAAAATACATTTTAAAAACTGCAAACACATAATTAATGAAAATCCCATAAATCCGGTTTGTCACAGTACGCGACAGAAATATCAGTATTTCCTGGTCGTAGCAGTTCTTGCTGAAGCGCTTGTCAGTAACCGAGGTTTTTGAAGCCATCCTTCTTCTTCGAAAAGACCGCATATGGCAAGGAAGTTATCGAATGTAACAAAATCCACGCCTGGAGAATGCGCATCGAAGGGATTTCCCCAAGCTTAAAATAGATTGCTGGGTTAGCTAGTCCACGCTCTAACTTCGACTTCTGCATTGCGCAAAATCGCTCTCGTTAGCCTCGGAGTAGCTAGTCTGGGATTAGTCCGGGCAACCCATGAGTGATCGGGCCTCGATTACAGAGAGGGGAAGCCCGGCCTAGTCTGGGATAGGCCCGTATCCATGGGTTAAATGAACCTCGAGTTTTATATGCGGGCCCTGAGCTCTATAATTTGAACGTTTGCACGTTTAAGGGGATTCCGGGGTTTATGTGTTTTGTTTGTTTGTTTGGTTGGTTGGTTGGCTGTTTGGTTGGCTGTTTGTTTGTTGTTTTTTGTTTGTATTTTGCAGACGCAGTCAGACATATGGGTCCGGTAGCGGTAGCCGGTTTAAGGAGGGCGCTACTTACGTCCAGTTTAAGGTGAAAGACCATACCAACGGCAAATCGGACTATACCTCCTTCTACGTCAGGGTGTCAGGTTTGGTCTGTTTTGTTAATTGCAATAATCGTTATTAAGTTGTTTCTCTATATAAATAGGATGGGGCAGATTTCGCTGCGTGACGTTCCTCCAGAAAATAGATGCTTTCATGCCCACAGTGACGTAACGAAAGTTGCGTCATAGGCACCCCCTTACGTGTAACCCCTACTGCTGTGTTCTTCTTGGCGGGAGTTGTGTGTGTGTGTGTGTGTGTGTGTGTGTGTGTGTGTGTGTGTGTGTCCTAAACCACCTTGTTGAAGAGCTTTTCACTTTGTGATGAAATGAGAATTCACCTTCTCCAGAGGCAGGTTTCACGATTTTAAGTTGTTTCTCTATAGAAAAACGACCTCATGGGATGGGGCAGATTTCGCTGCGCGCACCAGCAAGTTTCAGTGATACTGTACACAACAAGACTGTGACGTTTCTCCAGACAATACATTCTTTCGCGCACACAGTGACGTAACGAAATCTACGTCATAGACACCTTAAGGCCGTTCTTAACCGGGCGAACCACCAGTCTGGCGAACTTGTTCGGCGAACTGAGTATTGTATACGAACAGGGCACGCGCACACTTACGTCTTTCCAGAGGTTCGGCCGGACTAGTTCTCTTTCTTAACCGACCGTTAATGATATGCATACGTCATCGCCCGAACAAGGCGGACTCGGAAGTTTAGACAATCGTAAACAACCAAAATGGCCGCCTTCGTAGATCGAAACGACCAGGCATTTGCGGTAGTTATCGATTTGAGTGAACTCTTGGAAGCCGGGGAAGAGGAAAAAAGAGGAAAAAGAGCGCAAGAGAGGGAAATGTGAAGTGAGTTGATAGCCGCCATGCCGTCCGCCATTTTCCTCAACTTTGTACATGCGCACAACAGCTCTCCCCGAGCAACCAATCAAAGCGCAGGATCGGCCAAAGGATCGCGAGGGTTCCCACAACACGCTGTGCAGACCTCGAACCTAGTTCGGCGAACCTTTCGAACCAGGGTTTGCGCACATGTATTTGGTCGGTTAAGAAACAACGTGCGCGAATCTACTTCGCCGTACTCCTCGAACCTAGTTCGCGAACCAAAAGAGCGCCCGGTTAAGAACGGCCTTTACGTGCACACTATACTGCTACGTTCTTTTTGGCGGGAGTTGTGAGACGTGTGTGTGTGTGTGTGTGTGTGTGGACGGATGTAATGATGGCTATCTCCTTAACCACCTCGGTGAAGAGCTTTTTACTTTAAGACGAAATGGGCAATCATATGCTCCACAGGTAGGTTTCATGATTTTTCAATTGCCGATTTTTTTTTTTTTTAGAAGAGTTATTGCTCATTTAAAAAAAAGTCAGTCATAATACGTATTTTGACGAAAACATTGTTCAAATTCTTTTATTTTCTAGACGTTTGAAGTTCATCCAATTACAGTGACTGTATTCGTAGCACAGCTCTGTATCTGTACAATCCAAGGCATTTAAGTCTACGTTTCGTCAGCTCTCTAGATCTTTAGATTTTATGTAAAAATTACATCAGTCACGGAAGTCACAAAAGCAACAAGGAAATCACAAGATATGAGCAAGTATCATCTGTCAGACCAGCAGCGTGAGACTGATGTCAAATGTTTGGTTCACAGACAAAATCTGCAAGTATTGTCACTGCCTCCGACATTTCACCAGCCCTCTAGGTCTTCCAGATTTAATGTGAAACAATTCAGCCGAGGAAGTCACAAAGCCAGCAGGGAAATCACAAGACATGAACAAGCATCCTTAGATGATCTCAGTGCTAGAGGCTGACGTCAAATGTTTAGTTCACGGAATTGACGTCATCTCCCCCCCCCCCCCCCCCCCCAGTTACGTGGCTAATCGGTCGAGGTCGTAGCGGATCTAGTGTCATTGGTAGGACTTTAGGAATTCAAGAAGGGAGAGCCGACAACAATAACAACAAAATAGACAAAATAACGTGAAATTTATAGAAACAACTTTGTAGGACGGGGCCGTTCCTCCTTGTTTCTCTTGCTGTCTTTTTGGCTCACATGTGTAACAACGGGAGTGTATGTACTAACCCTCCGTCGTCTCTGTGTGTGTGTGTGTGTGTGTGTGTGTGTGTGTGTGTGTGTGTGCGCGCGCGCGCGCGCAGTAAATATATAGAAAACCTTAACATTGGCAGTTTCTCGGGAACTACGAACACCGGAGGCACCAAATCTTACAAGATGATAGAGAACCATAAGACCTATCCAGGGATTTCATTTTCAATTACCTCTACTGGAGGTCCCCCTACATGGTCCAACCCTTGTCGTGGGGTAGTGGCTTGTGTACCTCAATGACCCAGAGAGCTTCGCCAGCGGGAGCACGTGCTCCTGGCAGGGTCACCCAAGCTGGACAGGTCGAAGGGTAGAGGTCAGACGAATGTGGACCACCTCTCCAAGAGGCTAAACGGGTTTGCGTAGGGTTAACAGCCCTACCTGTAAAAAAACATAAAAGTTACAGAAGCATCGACAGCAACAAACCAAAACATTCACCTGGGCGAGGAAGGGTCTCCATCCCGGAGACCTATGACGCATTGCAGTGAAAGCCGAAAGGAAGCTGCAAGGCCGACCCCCCTTCTAACACCCAGGACAACGACGAGAGTAGCCACATGGAACATCAGGACAATGTATGAAGTAGGAAGGACCATACAAGTAGCAAGAGAGATGAAGAACTACAGGATAGGAGTACTGGGACTGAGTGAGACAAGGTGGCTACAGACAGGACAGCTGAGATTTTCATCGGGAGAGCAATTGCTGTACTCGGGACACACAGAGGATGGAGCCCCCCACACTGAGGGCGTGGCCCTGATGCTGGCACCGGAGGCACAGCGGGCACTCATCGGCTGGGAACCTGTCAACTCACGCATCATCACAGCCAAATTCATCACCAAGAAGAAAGACATCAAGCTAAACATCATCCAGTGCTACGCTCCCACCAATGATGCGGAAGAGGAGAAAAAAGATGATTTCTACCAACAACTGCAGACAGTGATAGATAGAGGAGGAGCCAAGGACATGACCATACTGATGGGAGACTTCAACGCCAAGATTGGATCAGACAACACAGGCTATGAGAACACCATGGGAACACACGGACTGGGACAGATGAACGAAAATGGCGAGCGCTTTGCAGACTTTTGTGCCCTGAACCAGCTAGTGATAGGAGGCAGCATCTTCCCACACAAGCGCATCCACAAGGCCACATGGAGATCGCCGGACCATGTCACGGAGAACCAGATTGATCACATCTGCATCAGCCGGAAGTTCAGGAGATCGTGGCGAGATGTGCGCGTGATGAGGGGTGCCGATGTATCATCAGACCACCACCTTCTTGCAACAACATTGAGACTTCGGCTTAAGAGACACACCAACGCCAACAACACACGGACCAGGTACAACGTTGGCCTACTCAGGAACACAGAGACACAAGCAGCATTCCGGATCAGCCTTTCCAACAGGTTCCAGCCACTGCAAGACCTGATAGAAGACAGTGGAATGGATATCGAGACACAGTGGGAACACAGCAAGAAACTCTGGCACGATACATGCGAAGAGGTCCTTGGCAAGAGAAAGACCCAACACAAGGAATGGATCTCTGCTGATACCATCCAGAAGCTGGAAGTTAGGAAAAAGAAGAAAACTGCACTGAACACGAGCCGAACAAGAAGAGCTAAGGCAAAGGCACAGGAAGAATACACAGCAGCTGACAGAGAAGTGAAGAGGAGCACCAGAAAGGACAAGAGGGACTACATCGACAACCTGGCCAATCAAGCAGAGGAAGCAGCCGGACAAGGGAACCTAAAAGACCTGTACCAGGTGACCAAGAAGCTCGCGGGCAAATTTCGGCAGACAGACAAACCAGTGAAGGACAAGAACGGGCACCCACTGACAACAACTGAGGAACAGCTGAAGCGATGGGCAGAACACTTCAGGGAACTGTTAAATCGCCCCATCCCTGAAACACCTCCAGACATCCCGCCAGCTGAGACAGAACTACCCATCAACTGCAACAAGCCCTCTAAGGCGGAGATCAGGAAAGCCATCATGACACTGAGAAATGGGAAAGCTGCAGGGCCGGACGAGATACCAGCAGAAGCCATCAAAGCAGACACAGAGACAGCCGTCAACATGCTGCACAGCCTATTCAGCAAGATCTGGGAGAAGGAAGAGGTGCCAGCCCAGTGGAAAGAAGGGATCGTCATCAAGCTGCCAAAGAAAGGGGACCTCAGGGACTGCAGCAACTACCGAGGGATCATGCTCCTGTCAGTGCCAGGCAAGGTTCTCAACAGAATTCTACTGGAGAGGATGAGGGAGGCAGTTGACCCTATGCTCCGAGACCAGCAGGCGGGCTTTCGCAGGAACAGGTCCTGCGCTGACCAGATCGCCAGCCTACGCATCATTGTTGAGCAGTCACTGGAGTGGAACTCCCCCCTCTACATCAACTTCATAGACTATGAGAAGGCCTTCGACAGTGTAGACAGAGAGGCGCTGTGGAAGCTGCTAAGGCACTATGGAGTTCCCGGGAAGATCATCTCCCTGATCCAGTGCACCTACAAAGACATGAGCTGCAGGATTGCCCATGCCGGCCAGTTGTCAGAAAGCTTCGAGGTGAAGACCGGAGTCCGCCAGGGATGCCTGTTGTCCCCATTCCTCTTCCTCCTGGTCATCGACTGGATCATGAAGACCACCACAACAGGCAGGAAAAACGGGATACAGTGGACACTCTGGACGCAGCTGGATGACCTCGACTTCGCGGACGACCTGGCGCTCCTGTCTCACAGCCACAGCCAGATGCAGGACAAGACTACATGCCTGGAAGCCACATCAGCCGGAACAGGGCTCAAGATCAACAGGAGGAAAACCGAGCTGATGAAGATCAACACCACTGCCAACACACCAGTCACAGTCGGTGGAGAGCCCATCAGGGAGGTAGAGTCCTTTGTCTACCTGGGGAGTGTGGTTGATGGACAGGGAGGCACAGACCGAGACGTCACAGCCAGAATCGGCAAGGCAAGAGCAGCAATGGTCATGCTGAAGAACATCTGGGCATCCAAAGTTGTCAGCATAAGAACCAAACTTCGCATCTTCAACTCCAACGTGAAGTCAGTTCTGCTCTACGGATGCGAAACATGGAGGACAACAAAGACGATGCAGCAGAAGATCCAGACATTTCTCAACACCTGTCTGAGGCGCATCTTCAACATCCGATGGCCAGAGAAGATCCGGAACGAAGAGCTGTGGGAG
Organism: Batillaria attramentaria; assembly: GCA_018292915.2. Classification (NCBI taxonomy): domain Eukaryota; kingdom Metazoa; phylum Mollusca; class Gastropoda; family Batillariidae; genus Batillaria; species Batillaria attramentaria. The sequence continues at coordinate 49,132 of JACVVK020000758.1, forward strand.
CGAGCAGGGCAGGAACCAGCGACCAAGCAGATCCTGCGGAGGAAGTGGGGCTGGATTGGACACACCCTCAGGAAGCCAGCATCCAGCACCACACGCCAAGCCCTGACATGGAACCCACAGGGGAAAAGGAAGAGAGGCCGGCCTCGCAACAGCTGGAGGCGGGACACTGAGGCAGAGTTATATAAGCAGGGGACCAACTGGACTGGAGTGGCAAGAATAGCCCAGAACAGAGTGCGATGGCGAAGGGTTGTCGATGGCCTATGCTCCACGTGGAGCCAGGGGCCTAAGTAAGTAAGTCTACTGGAGGTCAAGGTCACAGGAATAGAAAATTTAATCTATTTACATTTTCTCTGATGTAACAAAGGTCAGGGTCGTAAAATCTGGCATTATGAATTGATAGATAGTGGTAAGGGCTTTCCAAACATGCCCTTTCAAGTGCCCTTGCCCAAAGGTTAAGTTCATAGGGACAAAGACAATTTCAGATCTAAAACCGTATTTAACATTTGCATTTTCTCGGGAACTACAAACACCAGAGGTACCAAATCTTACAAGATGATCAACAGCCAAAAGACCTATCCAGGGGTATCCTTTTCAATGGTCTCTGCTGGAGGTCAAAGTCACAGGAACAGAATGCAAAATTTTAATCTGTTTGCATTTTCTCTGATGTAACACAGGCCAGGGTGACGAAATCTGGCATCATGGTATTTTAGTGGGATTTCCAAACATATCCTTTCAGCTGACCTTGCCCAAAGTTCACAGGGGTCACAATTTCAGATCTAAACCATTACATGGGTATTTTCTCTCGCTAACTACAAATGCCAGAGGCACCAAATCTTTGAAGATGATAGACAACCACAAGACTTATCCAGGGATTTCATTTTCAACGGAGGAGGTCAACGTCACTGGAATATAATGCAAAATTTTAATCTATTTGCATTTTCTCTGGTGTAACAAAGGTCAGGGTGACGAAATCTGGCATGATGATAGGCAGTGGTAGGCCTACCGTTTTTTTTTTTTTTTTTTTTTTTAAAAATAAGAGTTATAGCTGATTTGAAGAAATCGGTCATGTAACGTTTTCGGACGAAAAAGTTGTTCAAATGCCTTCATTTTCTAGAATTTGGAAGTTCATCCAATTATACTGAATAGGTTCGCAACACAGGTCTGTAGCTCTGACAGGTTTTGTGTTAAAAAAAAAAAATCCCAGGTAGGAGTGGTTTGCATATAAGGCCAAATATCTATGAAAAGACTCCTTCAAATTACTAATTATTCCGGCATTTTTGTCACATAACTATGACAATAATTATGACAACTGCACACATGACACGAACTTTTGCACTGTTATAGCTTTACTATTAAGAATAACAGAGCTTTTAGATAAACACATTTTTTTCAAGTTTCTGCAACAATCACCAGTCAAAAGAGTTCCAATTTTGCGATTTCGTGAGTACAATCCAAGGCATTCAAGTCCGCGTTTCACCAGCCCTCTAGATCTTCCAGATTTTATGTAAAAATTAATTTGCCAGGGAAGTCACAAAAGCAACAGGGAACTCACAAGACATGAACAAGCATCTTCTGCCAGACGAAAAGCGTGAGGCTGACGCCAAATGTTTAGGTCACAGACAAATCTGCAAATATCGTCACGGCCTCCGACATTTCACCAGCCCTCTGCGTCTTCCAGACTTCATGTAAAAATTAATTCTGTCGGGGAAGTAACCGAACACCATCAGAGAAATCACAAGATATGAACAAACATCTTCCGTCAGACGACATGCGTGAGGCTGACATCAAATGTTTAGTTCCCGGTGTAGCATCCGGTCCGGTCCCCCCTCTGAAGCAGTCCCCCGGGGGACCAATTCGTGGCAAAAACTGCTCTATAATGGTCCCCCCCTTAGACATCCAGCCTCGTTTTCGACTGGTCCCCCTGGGCGATTTTGGTCCCCCCTCGCATCCAAAATAGGCCCCCTCTCGAACTGGTCCCCCTCTTTTCTAACCAATGTAGAGCTATGTCAGTATTTATTTTTAACTTTATTGTTACAAAACTTTATTGTCCCCAAAAGCACAGGGCCATAGGAACATTTTTTTTCTTTTTTTTTCCGATTTATGTGCTTGTTGTTATTTTTGTGTGTGTGAGATATATTTGTTTGGTTGTGTTCTTGTTTCTTTCAGTTGTTTTTTTTGCATTGGTTCTTTTTTGCTGTCCACATTTCCTGTCATTTTTTTTAAAACTGGAAATAGCATTTAGAGAATAACATCAAAGACCAAGTATCTAATATTTTCTATACAACGCCATAGAAAAAATATTTCTTCAAAATTAAGTAAGTGTCCATGACATGAAAACTAGTTGCCACCTTTGGCTTTCAGCGTACTTCAAGTAGACAGTCAAGACTGAGTACCAGTGTCTCAAATCATGACCCTTGAAACAACAAAAACAGCAGAAGACTAACAGTTCTGGTCTAAGGAGTGACACAAAAACAGGAGCAAAGTGATGTCCAAGATTCATTATATAAATTACTCTGTCTGTTTTCAATGGGGCCGATTGCCAAACTGGCCCGTATTTCAGCCACCTAGGTTGTCGGCCTGGAGCCTCTCTTGTGAACACATACACGGGCGTGTCCAACAGGGTGGCTGCAGCAAATATCTCAACCTCGGTGGCCCAAGTACGGAATGAATTTTCGTGTACTTATAATTATAGGCATGTTTGACACGAGTCACGTGACGTGTCAAGAAGCGTGGCGACCGTTTTCTCATCCCACAAAAAGAAAAGAAAAGAGAAAACAAATCTAAACTTTTAAAAGTGATTTAACTTCGTAGATTTGCCGTTCTATGTAGCCTATACTTTTGTTTTTTAGTGGCGACCGTTTTCTCATCCCACAAAAAAAAAAAAAGAGAAAATAAAAAAACAAAAGTATAGGCTACATAGAACGGCAAATCTACGAAGTTAAATCACTTTTAAAAGTTTAGATTTGACACTGTAACCTTGACCCAGTTCAAGATCATCTTGAATAACATCTCTGTACAAAAATGAAAATAATTATACATATAACGAAAGAGGTCTGTGTGTGTGTGTGTGTGTGTGTGTGTGTGTGTGCGCGTGTGTGTTTGCGTGCGTGCGTGAGTGAGTGAGTGTGCACGCGTGCGTGCGTGCGTGCATAATGTGTGTGTGTGTGTGTGTGTTTGAGAGATGGGGGGAGGAGAGAAAGTGTGGGGGGCGAGAGAGAGAGAGAGAGAGAGAGTGAGAGAGATCCAGAGTCACGTTTTCTACTGAGTTGACACACACTATAACAATAAAGTTAAAAATAAATACTGACATAGCTCTACATTGGTTAGAAAAGAGGGGGACCAGTTCGAGAGGGGGCCTATTTTGGATGCGAGGGGGGACCAAAATCGCCCAGGGGGACCAGTCGAAAACGAGGCTGGATGTCTAAGGGGGGACCATTATAGAGCAGTTTTTGCCACGAATTGGTCCCCCGGGGGACTGCTTCAGAGGGGGGACCGGACCGGATCCTACACCGGAATTGGCGTCATATCTCTCTCTCTCTCTCTCTCTCTGTATGACGACTTGCGTGAGGCTGACGTCATATGTTTATTTCACGGAATTGACATTTTCTCTCTCTCGCCTAATTTGAGATTCTGGATCCGCTATGGTAAAGCGTATCTAGTGTCTTTGGTAGGTCTTACAGATTTGAAAGAAAACAACAACAACAACAACAAAACAAAAACAAAACAACAACTTGAAGCACCGGCAACAATAACAAAATAGCACGAAATTAGGAGAAACAACTTTACGGGATGGGGCCACTCCTCCTTGTAATCATTATAATCAAAACAACTCTACATTAATTTAACACTGTTGATGAATAGTCTGTTCTTACTTTCGAATAGTGTGTGAACGATACATTTGAGATAGGTATTGTACAATCAACAACAATAGCAACTATAGTAAGAAAGATAATAAATAATCATAAAACACCAACGATAATAATAATAATAAGAAGAAGAAGAACACACACACACACACACACACACACACACACACACACACACACACACGATAAAGACAAAAAGCTAACAGACAGCAGGGAGTACAAGTTGAAATGTGTCATTTAAAAACATGTTTACAATGGAAGATTTTAAAACGATTGACTCAAAAATCCAGAAATCACATCAGTGACACACTTTGATCAATTGTTTGCTCATGCATAGTGACAGAATGTCCAAGATCGCATAATTAATTAATTATACATACAACTTTTTGGTGTTCTGTGTAGTCAACAGGGAATGCGGCACGTTACATGCAAATCTGATACAGGTGTGTCGACGACCCTTGCTAGTTACAAAAAAAACTGTAAAACAAAAACAAAACAAAAAAGTGTGAACTGCTTCCGCAGTTGATCGCTGCAGTTCCGTGAGTCAGTACTTTGCGTACGGCACCAGAACTTGTCGATCTGCTTGTGAAGACTGGGACGTCAATGGCGCGGTGTGTGATCATTCCTGCTACCCCGGCTACACGTTGAGCGGAACAAGCACTGTGAGATGCTATGGTACTCGGTGGAATCCATCAACTTTTCCCAAGTGCAATCGTGAGTACCACGTCACGATTATCGCTTGTTGGTTTGGTTACATCTTTTGTCTCCCGTTACACGGGACAGCACATGAGTTTACAAAAAAGAGGCCGAGTTTGACTATTTGACCATTTGTCAAACAAAAAATTGCCGACTTAAAATAAAAAACAACAAACACACACATAAACAAAAACCATACAATTCGAATGTAGCACAGCTTAGCCCTCTGAAATCTAAATTATTCGGATGAATGTTTTAAATATGTTTCCTTCACTTCCTTAGAATAGATCACATCATAATTATTCTTTGAAAAACGGAATGATTAAGCGTGCTTCTTTATAAGTTTGTCCGATTATTTGTTCCGTGGAATCAAACGTTCTCGTTAAAGCTAAGATTCCATAAACCCGACTGAAAGAGTATATACTACCTGTACCAACAACAAGTTAAGGACCACCCTTAATTTCGGGTTACCTTGGACAATAGTTACTAAAATCTCGTATACCATTTACGATTTTACCAAAATGGACTAGGATGTTGCCTCAAACATTGCTCTACCCAACTGCACCACTTCCAGTCTCATTGTGACTCAAACTGTCAAGCGAGGTAACTCCAAAAAGTGTCGGAAATCTCGATTTGCACGCTTGACTTCTTGTGAGTTTTGCTCACGGGCCAGTGAAGCTGTGATAGAATTGTTAATGCACGTGCACACCGTGTGTTGTGTTAACAATGGTCACGTGAAGTTTGCTCAATTCCATTCGGAGAAAGCACAGCGGTCAGTGTTCAAACAACCATGGCCCAAAGAGCAAGTCTCAGCGCTATTAACCTTGGAAGGGCCATAGCCTGGCTGAATGATGGTGTTGGCCTGCGAGAAATTGGGAGACGGCTAAGTGTTAGTCATTCTGTCATCCGTCGACAGCAGCAACGTCTGCAAGCAACAGGCAGCTCACATCGCCCTCGTTCCGGACGCCCACGTAGCACGTGTAGGAGGGATGGCAGGTTCATCTTGCTCTCTGCTCAGCGCAACCGCAAGGTCACTGCAAGTACCCTGACAACGTCAGCTGAGGACAGCCGCTAATGTCAATGTGAGTGTTTCAACAATCAGACATCGGTTGCACGAGTTCCAGCTCAACGGAAGACGAGCAGCTGTCAGAGTCCCCCCCTCACGGCAGCCCATCGCCGAGCTCGTATGGACTGGTGTCGTCAGCACCAGCGCTGGAATCGGCAGCAGTGGTCTCGAGTCTTCTTTACCGACGAGTCACGCTTCTTTCTGTAGTTCAACGATGGCAGGAGGCGTGTCTGGCGCAGGCAAGGTGAACGTGTCATCGATGGCGTTGTTCGAGAGGTGGACCGTTATGGAGGTGGTTCCGTAATGGCTTGGGCCGGCTTCCTTCTTAACGGCAAGACGCAGTTGCACGTCGTCGGAGGCACCGTACGTGGTGGAAAAGGATGTTAAACCCCCAAACACCCAAGTCGGAGGCCCACTGAATGGTCAGCGGCACAGGGACGATATTATCCATCCTATCATCCAGCCAGCCCTGCAGGCCATTGGTCCCAGCGCCATTCTTCAGGAAGACAACGCCTCTGCGCACCGTGCCCGTGTGGTCCGTGACTTCATGCAGGCACAGGGTATCAACAGGATGAATTTTCCAGCTCGCTTTCCTGACCAGCTCCCTTTGGGACACCCTTGGTCGACGTGAGGCTGACAAACACCCCCCCCCCTCCCTCCTGTAAATATCATTGAATTGATCCGTTTCTTGCATCAGGAGTGGGCACCCAACCCGCAGGCCAGTCTCCGAACCCTCGTTCATTCCATGCGACAGCGCTGCACAGAATGTTTGGCAGCAAATGGCGGCCATACCCGATACTGACTAGGTTCCGTTTTCTTTGTTGACATTGTGACTTTTGCATATGGGGTCCACTGACTTTCACGTTATAGAACGTTGTTTTGAGTGCCTCCTTGCTTATGAAATTATGATCACGTGTTTCCTTAATGAATCGATTAAATTTCGGCAGAAGTTGATCTTTGTGCCATGTGTTGGTTGTGCATGCCGCAGCTTTGTTCAAGTGGTCCCTAACTTGTTGTTGGTAGTATAGTTAGGCCGATAGAGAATACGAAGTACCCAAGTAGACGAGGCCCTAATGCAAATTCCGCCAAAGAGACACCAAAACTATACTACAGTGACCACTTCAGCTCAAACACCAGTAACATTTATAGCAGTTAATACCCATGTTTAAAAAAAAAAAAAAAAAAACCACCAACCTTAAATTCTACAATTCTTACAATACATACATGCAATTCTTGCCTTCTTTTCAGTAGTATAATTAAAATATTTTTGGTGCAAGCATTTGAATGAAACCCAAACGTTCGATTAGATTGTTTTAGTAATTATTCACCCTTTCCCCGTTTATATCTTTGATAACAGCGCGGTTGTTTCCTCAGTGGTTCACACATAATCATATGATTGTTTCTGGTGTTTTAGTTGTATCTTGTCAAGATCCACCACATCTGCACAATGGAGATTGGTACTGCCCAGATGGAAAAGAGTACCAGTCCACCTGTATGCCTAAATGTCATCAAGGCTTTACAGTGCGAGACGCAGTGCCCATACACTGCCTAACAAGTGGAAAGTGGTCTAGCGTCTTCTCTCAGTGTACCGGTGAGAAATGTAGCCGTATCACTGTAGCGCCCCGGGTGTTGGGTAGTCGTGGTTGTCGGGAACGCTACAGATTTAATAATTTTATTTAGTGAGCTGCATCCTACTGTCAGGCCTAAGTGCCGCGACGCCGTTGATTGTTCTTTCCAAATGAGATGTGTAATTAATATGGTACATGTAGGTTCCAATATTGTATGAGCACAGCAGCCATTCTTTAGGGGCTGATGTTCAGCGGGTGTGTTATTAATAAAGGATAATGATAAATAGCATTAATAAAGATCAGGTTCCCCATACAGGACTCATTGTGTGCACACACACACAAACACACACACACACACACACACACACACACACACACACACACACACACACACACACACACACACACGCGCGCGCGCGCGCGCGCGCGCGCGCGTAAAGGTGAATTGGAAGACAATCTTGAACATTTGCTTGACCGATATATCAGCGTTCTTCCCGAATTCACAAACCCACTCAATTGTGAACTGCACTTGGTCATTGTCCGCCGCCAGTATAGCGAGTTTTGGTTGAAACATGTATTATTCTTAATTATACATACATACATATACATACATACATACATACTTACTTACTTACTTACCTACTTACATACATACATACATACGTACATACATACATACATACATACATACATACATACATATAAATATGGCACGTTTTCACGTGTTTGCCGAGTTCTGCCTCAGTTATCGCGGTCGCAAATTAGTGAAACATGGTAGTTAAAATTATTTGCTGTTTCATTTTTTTTCGTTTTCTCAGACGCGGAACCTCCAGAACTTCCAGGAGGATGCCCATCTAACATCGTGGGGTTTTCAGGCCCGAAAGCGACACCTGCAAGTATTACCTGGACAGACCCCGCAGTATCTGACAACAGCGGAGCGGAGAATGTCACGTTTTTCTACAGACCAGGAAAAGGGTCTGCATTTCCTTTAGGAAAGCATGAGGTGACAGCTAGGGCCAGGGATGGAGCAGGTAACGCGGCCACGTGTACTTTCACTGTCACAATCAAAGGTGAGGAATATTATACATATTCAATATTATTCGACTTCTTTTTGTTGCGTGTTTTGTTAACTTTCTGCTATCCCTATACGTTCCAATGCACTTTCAGTGTTACTGCTTAAAAACTATTCCCGCCAGCAGAGCGATAGGGGTAATTGTGGTCTTTGTGGTGTATCCATAATTTAACTTCAGCGTGATACCCCTTTTACACTATTTTCTATTTTTACACTATTTTCTAGCACGAGTATGCCCCCTACTGGCAGCTGCGGCCCACGGCTCGGTACTTTGCTCGCACACCAATACTGAAGGATCCGAGTGCCAATTCAGGTGTGATGAAGGCTTCGAACTAACTGGAAATGAAACTCTGACATGCCTCGAGAATGAAGCCTGGGACAGCAACATTCCTCAATGTATTGGTAAATTGATCTTTACTGCCACCAGAGTTTCTTGCATGGAAATGAGAGACGGCTTATCTGCACGTAATAGTGTCACGTGAAGCATATCAGAATAGGGGTGATACGTGGCTTCGTGCGGCCCATGTAAACACAAACCCCAAGCAGGTATTGTTTCCTTGGGCAAATTTTAAATATCAGAGTGCAGTGAACCATTGTTAAAGGACAGAAAAAAAAAGAAAATGGGTTCCTCATGGGTGTGTGTGTGTGTGTGTGTGTGTGTGTGTGTGTGTGTGTGTGTGTGTGTGTTTGTGTGTGTGTGCACACAATGAGTCCTGTATGGGGAACCTGATCTTTATTAATGCTATTTATCATTATCCTTTATTAATAACACACCCGCTGAACATCAGCCCCTAAAGAATGGCTGCTGTGCTCATACAATATTGGAACCTACATGTACCATATTAATTACACATCTCATTTGGAAAGAACAATCAACGGCGTCGCGGCACTTAGGCCTGACAGTAGGATGCAGCTCACTAAATAAAATCATTAAATCTGTAGCGTTCCCGACAACCACGACTACCCAACACCCATTTGGGTTCCTTTTGACGAATTTCAATATGCCTATGTCTAAGCCGGCTAATGCTTTGGGTTTTGTAAATGATAAAACCCAACTAAGCCCCCCAAACAACAAACAAACAAACAGCAAAACCAACCAACCAACCAACCAACCAACAAACAAACAAACAAACAACAGCAAAACCAAAAGCAGTAAAAGCAACAAAATAGCACCACAAAAAATGGCACTAAAGGCAACCAATTACCACCACCACCAACAAAATAACAAGAACCAAAAACAAGACGGAAAACCGAAAAAAATGTGGAAGACAGACTAAAAGTGATCAATACTAAACTAGTGTGGTTGAATTTTGTGACCACCGTATCTATTGTGGAGTTTTTGCTTTTGCTTAATTTGGTTACCTGTACTAACTTCGTACTCATTTTACCGGTTAAACTCATACAAATGTCACCTAACAAACGAGAGAGTTTCAGTGCATAGCGATAATCAGATGTTTTAATTTGGAATTACAGAGATATCCTGTGGCCTGCCGACGCCAGTGAACCACGGCGTGTTCACTTGTGACGCGGGAACTAACTTTCAGGACATTTGCACACTGAAATGTCTTGATGGATTCACCCTGGAAAACCAGGCTACCATTGAATGCTCGCCAGACGGGACGTGGACTCAACCTGGGACTTGTCGTGGTAAACTCTGAAGTCATACGAACTTAATCTCTACCATAGTAATGTGTACGCCTAGCCCAACGCCAATCCCATCAACTCTGCATAGTGCGCAACGGATGCGGATTCCATCCCGGTAAAGCTGAACAATTGGACAGCACCTAACATTAAATTCAAAAGCATGAAGAAACTGTTTTGCCTCTTTTTTAACCTCCTTTTATGTAATTCCACACTATCTATCATTGATAAGCCCTTATCTTCAAATATCAAGGTTTTTCACCCACCACTTAATCCAGAAAGAAAAGACCGTTTATCAAACTATCCGGAATTTAGAGTTGTATTTCTGTCCATTAAAACAACTCTACATAATTTGAAACGGATTAATTTCTAAAGCAGAAAGAAATAATCCCCCCCCCCTTTCGTAACATGATTTATATACTTCCATTCTATCTAAACGATATAGATGTGGGGAGGCCAGTGTTCCCGAACGGCTGTCCCAGCAACATCCTAGAGTTTGCAGCCCGTCTTGGGGAGTCGACGCGAGTGAACTGGGCTGATCCTGAAGTCGAGGACAACTCCGGAAGTCCAGTGCAGCTTGTTAGTGACGCAAAGTCGGAACAGGAATTTCCCCTGGGTGTCACAACTGTCACATACACCGCCACGGATCCGAGCGGAAACAAAGGAAGCTGCAATTTCACCGTAACTGTTGAAAGTAATGAAAAATATAATAATTATTACAATCGCCGCCATGACCTTGCTATGTTCAGAGTTGCATGTGGACAAGAAGTCGAACAAATCTATCTATCTGTCTGTCTGTCTGTCTGTCTGTCTGTCTGTCTGTCTGTCTATCTATCTATCTATCTATCTATCTATCTATCTATCTATCTATCTATCTATCTATCTATCTATCTATCTATCTATCTATCTATCTATCTATCTATCTATAACAAGCCCTAGTTACTCAGAATTAAAGTGAACTCACAATGCCGCCGTTTGAAATTCTCCTTGTGCGATTTGTTCTGCCATAATTAATATGGACATATTTTCAACAAAATTTCTTCAAGCGCTGAACTGCGGCGCACCAGATTTTGAGGATGGCGGCCGCACACCATCTGTCATGCTGTATGACTGTCCTAATGGGACTGTGCTCGGTGCCACATGTGGACTGAGCTGTATGCAGGGCTATCCAATGAGAGGAGAGACTACCATCACGTGTGAGAGAGATGACAGTACCTACCCGCCTACCATGGTTTGGCAATGGCCTGGTGCTGATCTGGCCATGAAACCCACTTGTGCAGGTATTTAATTATGTTGCATGTGTTTGGGAGCTTGATTGACCCAAGTGCAAAATATGTGTTGTTGTTTTTGTTGTTGTTGTGTTGTTCTTTGGTTTTTTTTTATTTTTTTTTTTTTTGTTTGACAAATATACATATACATGCCACAAGAAAACATAAACATTCATGGACAGCAGACCCACATAATTGAACATATGTCATTCTCAAACCTATCATAATCAGTCGAGGTCGTACCGGATCTAGTGTCATTGGTAGGACTTGAAGAGCGGAGAACCGGCAACAATAACAACGAAACAGACAAAATAACGTGACATTTGGAGAAACAACTTTGTAGGACTGGGCCGTTCCTCCTTGTTGTCAAGTGTGACAACTGTACATATTGCAGGAACTACCGCACTATCTTGAATATTAAGAATAACAGAGATTTTAGCTAACCATATTTTTTCAAGTTTCTGCGGGTTCAGTTCGCACCGCTTTGAGCCGATTCAAGAAATGGGTGAAGCGCCTACACAATACACAGTTATTAACATTATTATTAAAGAACTGAATTGTTCACAATGCATATGGCACAGCCACATTCAAATAAAATGGCTACTTTTTATTCTTTTTATTAGATGTGATTTGTCCAAACCTCACCGCACCTCAGAATGGGGCGCTGTCTTGTTACCTGGGTAACCATGGTTACGATTGCTACATGTCCTGTAATGAGAATTGGGACGTTCCCGGTAAAGTTCCTGACGGTGGCCGGTACACATGCACAAATTCTCGCCAGACCTGGATACCGCCCACCATGGTTGACTGCATCGGTAAGTTTACTTTAGACTCACCCTCTCCACTTTCTTATTTACCTGATGTAAAGAATGTTAGATATTTCCACTGAGCTGATAACGCTCAGTTGGAAATGTTTATCTCTGGACATGGTTCACCACATCCTAGTGTTCCATTTTAATTTTTATTAAGATTAAGCATCCGCCGGTGTTTTTCCCGATTGCTGAACAGCAACAAAATTCAAGAGCGCAGATCGGATCAGGGGCGGTCGGTGGTCTAATGGTTAAGAGACTTGTTACCAGTGCGAGAGGTCAGGGGTTCTAGTACGTCCCACTCGGGGCAAAGAATTTTTTCCTTCTCGTATGTGGCACCGTTCATTCGGGCCGATCGTCGGGGCTTCTCTCCGGGTATTCCGGCTTCCTCCCCCTCTGCTGTGGAAATGTTAAGCCCACCAAATTAAAAAAAAAAAAAAATCAAATGCAATTCTAAATTCCGAAATTTAAATAGCTGAGCCGACCCTTCGCACCACGTGATGGTAATGTGTTTATGTCCACTGTGTGAGAGAATGCGTGTGATTCGCGTGAGCGTGCGTGTTGGGTTCAGCTCGCGGCGCTTTGGGCCGATCCATGAAATTGGGTAAAGCGCCTATACAATACTCATTATTATTTTTATTATTATTATTATTTAATTATAGTATAAGCTTGACGAATCAGTGGCTGTATATTGTTTTCTTGCTTCTCAGTCAATCTGTTTTACAATGATTCCGCCAGTTCTATCGCATATTTTCACATAAAACCCTTCGTTTCGACGATACTACTAGTTTGAGTTGAAAGCATGTGTTCGCCAAGCGCGATTCTGCTTAAGCAAATTAAGTCTCCATTCTTTTCGTGATCATGCTGTTGACGATGACGCACCGTATGTAAATACAGGCGGATTATTTTCTCGAGTTTGGCGTTGGTTAGAGGTGTATTTCTTACTGTATTTTCCAATTCAATTGTATCATTTTCCGCTTGTTTCAGCGAGATACCGTCCAAATCGTGCAAGGGTACATGCGGACGTTTTTTACTACACTGGAGACTGCAACACGTCTATTGAAGACATCAAGAACGCTTTCATTGAGAGAATCACAACGTCGGAATTTGCTGATGCGTGCACCAATGTTCCATCCTGTATTGCGGACAATGTCGAGGTAAAATCAGTGTATATTAGCGGTACAAGAAGCATATTATCTTAACTCGTTTGTTTGTTTGTTTGTACATTTCAGAAGATCTAAACTTCGCTCCTAAATGTGTCCTAGGTAAAATGCGGTGAGGTGAGCCCAGGTCGCAGACGCCGCCGCAGTGCAGATTACTTTGTCAGTATTGAGTTCGACATTCTCATGGAGTACGATGAAGACATACCAGACGCTCTTCAGGTATGAAATTTTAATGAAGGAGCAGTAAGTTACTTGCATGTACATGTGAATTGTTGTTATGCAAACCGAAGAATATGTTCAGGTGCGTTTTTTGCCAGCTTTTCTTTGCCCTGTGATGCCTGACAAACTTTGAAGGAAATATCATGTCACTGGACGCTTACCCTGACCTCAAGAGAAATTTTCGCTGACACACTACGCTGGCCTGTTTCAGACTTACACGGAGACGAAAGATAACATCATTGCTCGTCTGAACGAGGAAGCCGGCCAGGGTCACTTTGATTTTGAAGGGCTAACAGCAGATGAATACAGCGTGGCTGGGAGCCTGGACTGTGAATGTCCAGCCGGTTCTGCATGTTCGCAAAACCCGGCGACCCAACGCTTTGCCTGTAGTAAGCTGACTTTTGTACCGACGAGATGGGGGAGATTTTGCTGCGCAGCAGCAAGTTTCAGTGTTACAAAACAAGACTGTGACGTTTCTCCAGACAATACATCTTTCCACGCACACAGTGACGTAACGAAATCTGCCTCATAGACACCTTACGTGCACACTATGCTGCTGCGTTCGTTTTTGCGGGAGTTGTGCGATGTGTGTGTGTGTGTGTGTGTGTGTGTGTGTGTGTGTGTGTGTGTGTGTGTGTGTGTGTGTGTGTGTGTGTGTGTGTGTGTGTGTGACGGATGTAATCATGGGTGTCTCTTAAACCACCTCGCTGGAGGGTTTTTGCTTTGAGATAAAATGGGCAGTCATATTCTCTAGCGGTAAGTTTCACGATTTTTCACTTGCCACATTTTTAGAAAAGTTATCCCCCATTTAAGGAAATCTGTCATGTCACGTTTTCGGACAAAAAATTTGTTCAAATGCCTTCTTTTTCTAGAATTTGGAAGTTCATTCAATTGCCCTGAATGGTTTCGTAGCACAGCTCCGTAGCTTTGACAAATTTTATGTAAAAAAAAATATACCTGAGGTTGGGATGGTTTGCACATTAGGCCAAATATCTGTGAAACGACTCCTTCAAATTACTCATCATCCCGGCATTTTTGTGACGTGTGACAGCTGCACATGTGACAGGAACTACAATACTGAATTGTTAAAGCTTTCATATTAAGAATAACAGAGATTTTAAGTGAACATATTTTTTAAAAGTTTCTGCAGAAGCACCGGTCTAAAGAGTTCCAATTTCGTGATTTCGTAAGTACAATCCAAGGTATTCAAGTCCACGTTTCACCAGTCCACTAGATCTTCCAGATGTTGTGTAAAAATTAATTCAGTCAGGGAAATCACAACAGCAATAGGGACATCACAAGACTTGAACAAGCATCCTCTGTCAGACGACCTGCTTTTGGCTGACGTCAGATGTTTAGTTCATAGACAAAATCTGTAAAATCGTTCGTATCTTCACTGTCTCCGACATTTTACCATCCCTCTAGATCATCCAGATTTTATGTGAACATTAATTCCGTCGAGGAAGTCACATCCCAGTAGGGAAATCACAAGACATGAACGAGCAACTTCTGTCAGACGACCTGCGTGAGGCTGACGTCAAATGTTTTGTTCACGGAATTGACGTCATCTCTCTCTCTCTCTCTCTCTCTCCACACATACACACACACACACACACACACACACACACACACACACACACACACACACACACACACACACACACAGACAGAGAGAGAGACGCCGCATCTGTAATGTCTATAGACCCCGGCTTTGTATAAATAACGTTTTCGTGGCAGAGCGCTGTTCCACGGGTTACTTTATGCCTGAGGGCGAGACAGAGTGTTTTGAGTGTCCAGTGGGGACGTATCAGGACAAGGAGATCGCCACCAACTGCACACAGTGTCCACCAGGCATGTCTACCGCCTCAACGGGCAGCGAAAGTTTCCAAGAATGCAAAGGTGACGGAAATCTGCAACTTCCCAGACGGATGTGATCTTATGATAAGTTTTAAAGAAACTTCACTAGGCAAAAACATTCATTCGGAGGCGCTACAAAAAGAGAATAGCTTTCCTTTGTTAACAAGTTACGATTACAGCCACTTTGCGCACAGCGGAGAAGTTCACTTGAAATCAGGATCGTTCCTGTCAATATCAGGTGTTTCCGCCTTGAACGGTGATGCCGACGGTGATCTTTCTGCGCACTTCACGAACCAGGCTGTCATGATATATGCAGTCACATGTGGACGGGAATCATCATGTTGGAGAGTGGAATGTTCCTCTCAGTGAGAAGGACGTTTTTCTCCCTCTGAAAGTGATTGTAATACTAACGTGGTCGTGGACAATGGAAAGCGATTCTCATTATTTTGTAGCGACTCTCCCCCCCCCCCCCTTTTGAATGAGTCTTGAAGGCAAGTTCGTACCAGCTGAATTCTGAATGAAATTTTAAAACTTGAATGAAGAATGAAAGGAGACAATTGGAACTGGGAACAGTCAGGTATCAGTTCAGAAGTTAGTTTTTTTCACGTGAGTCATATGGAGCTTACATAAGCTGTTTATACCACGAGCATTCAGACTCTTACAATCTAGCAGCATACATTTTCTGCGACTTTTTCTGGTAGGGTAACTAGTGACTTATGTGCCCCCCCCCCCCCCTTCAAAAATCTGCACACACTGATTTGTGAGAAAATGATGCATACAGCAGATGAAAGTGCTTGATGTTAAGAAGAATATCATTGATTCAAAGCATGTGCTCGTGTACTGACATTCAAAAGTGCATTCGCATATACTTCGCAGAGAGTTTTCTGTGCGGTCATAATTTACCTGATTTCAGTCAAGCAAAATAAAAGTTCGCCCTCAAAAGTGAACAAAATAACTATGCACCGGCCGTGACCTTTGAGTTCCAAATGCGCGCCTTTCATTGAATGTCGTACTCGAGTGTTTTTTGTGGACTCGTAACCACTGAGTGAGTTATGGAAAGTCATAATTCACACTTTCGCTCTCTGTTTCCTTACTATTTTCGGACGTAACATAGTGAACTCACAGAAAATTTCCACTGGCGAGGGGGGGGGGGGGGGGGGGGGCGAATGGTAGAGCGTTGGACTTCTAATGCTCGGGTCGTGAGTTCGTATCCCGGCTTGGGCCAGATATCTGTGCTGGCTTTTTGGCTTTTTCATCGTTGCCCCGTCTTTGATATCATCCGTATGTGGTGGAAAAGGACGTTATACTCCCAAACACCCCCACCCTTTACTGGCGAGTGGTAGACTATAAATTCATCACGAAATTTTGGTGAGTGATTCACGTCATCCGGTTTATCGTCTTATTCATTCAGAGCTCTGCAAACCGGGATACGTGTCCAGCAGTGGGTTCATACCCTGTCATCCTTGTGCCCCGGGATCTTACCAGTCATCAGAAGGTCAAAAATCGTGTCAGCGATGTCCGCTCGGAACGTCCACACAGAACGACAAGGCCTCTAGCCGACTGCAGTGTCTCTGTATGTAAAGCAACAATCTTCTATTTTAACAGGGTCTTAGTTTGCATGTTTTAAAACCATACCAACCGACGCGAGTTACTGAAAACGTTTCTGCATCTACATATGTTTAAATTTTTGTGGAATCAGCAGTGGCGTTTTAGTTTCATCCCCGTCTTATTATACATTTTCCTTTTATTGATAATGCTTTTATTTGTTTCACTTTTGTCCTTGTTTCGTAATCGGGCAGAATAGCAATTTCCCTCACGGGATCAATGACGTATTCTTGTATCTTTTACACACTGAATGCATTACTGCACTAGTTCGCAAGGGCTAGCCTCGTCTGAGCTTAAAAGCGCTTTTGAACTTTTTCCTTTTTCTTCAGTGGCCGATTTCCACCCGACCAACACAAACGCGTCTTACGACTTCAGCCTTACAGACAAGGCATCCCTGGCTAGTTGGATCTTCATACCCTACCACCTGTCCACACTAAACATCAAAGCATTCGCGAAAATGGTGGATTTTGAGCTGCTTTTGCAACGCGAAAATTCCACAGTCCTGTACGGAAGGTAGGGATAAGGGGTGGGCTGGAGAGTGACAGGTAATTAGATCAGACTGTTATGTTGAAACGAGACAGGCGTGCTGCCAATGAGGTCTTTACAATTAGTGATTCATTTGGGACTCTGATCTGGAACCTTTTGACCTTAGTCGATGTAGATGCTCCCACGTTTATAAAAGTTAAGTGATGGGTACAGCGAGAAAGACTTTAATATGATGTATATGATAATGAATAACAAGGCAGCTGTAGAATACGTTTTGAAAGCTCGGCAAACCAGCAGACTTTAATAATCTGAGATAAATATAAGGTACGTTCACTTATAAATACAGTTTCAGTGTTAAAAAAGAAGTGTCCTTCAAGCTTGTTTCAAGTCTCGTGACTTATTGTTTAAACAACATGATCCATGAAATAAAGTTTGTTGCAGCACTGCGATACCTGTGAGTCTTGGAGATTTAGTACGCCCGGGCGCGTGGTTTCACTTGGCTGTCACAAACGACAACACCGCTTCTTCATCCAGCATTTACATAAATGGAAAACTGTTGCCAGGATTGCCGTTCAACATGAGCGAAATTCAACAGGTCATCGGCGAAGTTCATGGTGCAGGTAAGTTTTTGCCTTCTTAAAATAAACCTTCTCTACAAAGGCAAAACGACGAGCATAATTATGAGTAATTCCGTAGATGCTGTGAGTTGCCTATTCACTACAGTCTCGGATACACAGACGCTGATAGACGTTGTTATATATGCAAGTGAAGATATTTACTATTGCAAAGACGTTTGAATTCCTTTGCCTTTTTACCTTGCTGCATGGTCAGTATTTTAACGATGTTCACTAGACGAAACGCTGTAGATGAAGCCGTTTGATTATTAATGGATACGTGCAAAATGTCCATGTCCTGGACTTGTTATATGGACATTTGCTTTTTACCCTTTGCTCCTTCCTCTTTAAAGGTCGGCTCGACGTTTAAAAAAATTCTTTAAAAAATTGACTGTAATATCGCATCTTGCCGAAGTTTACAGTTGTTTCACATTGCTTTTGAATATATATCCGACAGTGGTGCTGAGCGGGCTTCTGGCAGTGGACAGAGTTCTCAGTCCTGATGAAGTGAAGGAAGCAGCAAAGACGTGTACTGTAGATGTTGACCAAAACCACCTGATCAACGTTACCTTGATGCCCGCGGCAACGACACCGAGCGTGTGCGATGGTAGTCATTCACGATCACTTTCCGCGCGCGCGCGCGCGCGCGCGTGTGTGTGTGTGTGTGTGTGTGTGTGTGTGTGTGTGTGTGTGTGTGTGTGTGTGTGTGTGTGTGTGTGTGTAAATAATCATACTTACAGTTACATACCAAAACATGTGTGTAACAACAAGATGTCAGCCTGAATGAAAGTAACTGTCCCATTTCAATTCGGTAGGATGACTGTGGTAAACGAATCACATAAACATATTTGCAGCCGTTGACGACTGCGCCTCGTTCCCGTGCGGCGTGCATCCTTGTGAGAACCAACTGGGTGGCTACACGTGTCATTGTCAGGACGGCTGGACAGGAGATCAGTGCCAGACTCCACCCAACCACTGTCTTCAAGTGCAGTGTATGAACAATGCCACGTGTGTCTCCACTGAGACCAACTTTACTTGCATCTGTCCGCACGGCTACACAGGCAGGCTTTGCCAGGCAAAGATAGGTGTGCTCCTTGTATTATAATTTTTTTTTTTTTTTTTTTTTTTGCAATTGTTTATCTACGCATTGTGGTAAGCAATGGTGTTGTGAAACTGAGAGAACCACCAACACTTGAACCGTTAATGACAAACTGCTGAATGATTAAATCGACTCACGACACCTCTTGGCCCCGAGGTGAAGTTGTGGAAGGTTTTCAAAAAACTCCATAGGTTTTCCAATTTTGTTTGAAAGAAAAGTTGCCTATTTTGTAAATTACAAGATTTCAGCTTCAACCAAACACCCTTTTTCGATAATAAATTTTACCACTCTACCAGGAGATGAGAGGGACGTGGGAAGGGACGGTCGGTGTCTACTTAGCACACAAATAAGAACGAACGAACGAAAAACAACATCAACAACAACATTACCGAAAGACCACTATTAACACTACAACGCCTTCCAAAAATAGCAACAGTTCCTGGGGTAGTTGGGTTTTTTGGTGTTTTTTTGTGTTTTGTTTTGTTTGTTTGTTTATTTATTTATTTATTTATTTAATTATTTACTTTTTTTTTTTGGGGGGGGGGGGGATGTTTTGACTTTAAAGGTTTGTGTGGAGGAACTCCCCCAGTGTTTTCAAACCATGTTTTTTTTTTTGGGTTTTTTTTTTTTGTATATTTAGATGTAGATATCACACAGTTGTGCTGTTTTTGTTTTTCAATGAAAGTTGTGAACATTGTCCCAGCGAGATTAGAAAAATCTCAACCACCTTTCCACCGCTGTCGCTTCCCGCACCATCCTCTCTTTAGACCAAAGTAACCATACGCCATTGCTTGAGCTGGCGCGTCTCGGTTGAATATCGATAGTTGTTTCGATTTTTTTCATAAATCTTGATATTGCCAGTTTACGATATAGTTATTACGTTGTTTGGTTCGCTGAAATAGCTGTCTTTTATAAGGGAGTTTCAACTTTATTCCATCTGCGTGCAGTTGCAGGGGGTTGGGGTGACTGGACCATTTGGTCTGAGTGCACCCAGACATGCGGTGGGGGTCAGCAAAACAGACACCGATTGTGCAACAACCCACAGCCGCAAGCTGGGGGACAGGACTGCGTCGGAGAGAATAATCAGACACAAAACTGTGGGATGGTTGACTGCCCAGGTACCCTCCTTTGTATGTTTGTAGTTATTAATAATACTGCAATACAGTGGTCATTAAAAGCAGTTAGAATTTGGAATATCGCATTCGTTTTGTAGACCGGAATACATTCACACGCTTCGTACGTCAATTCTTCGATTACTTAAAAGAAAATCTCAACTTTCCCCAGTCAGCGGAGGATGGGGTGAATGGGCGGAGTGGAGCGTTTGCAGCAAATCCTGCCGAGGAGGGGGGAGAACTCGACAACGTGCTTGTGACAGTCCATCACCGATGCATGGTGGCCTAGAATGTTTAGGCGAGCAAAACCAAACCGAATTCTGCAATGTGCAAGTTTGTCCAGGTATTCCTGTGTTTGTTTAATGTCTGGTCCTGTGTTTCACTGTTAAGTCTCGTGTTATGTCCAGTCTCGCAAACAAATACAGCCGTTGTGAAAACTGTATGCCCAGCCATAGGAAAGAAAAACTGTACTACTGCTTACATGGAATGAAAAGAACCGTGTGCTTTATTTTATTTTCATGTTTATGCCCTCAGAAGTTTGAAATCATCGTGATCATGCATTTTTGAATAGTTCTTCCTTTAAAAGCAATAATAATGCGTGCTTAGACAAAACACAAAAAAGAAAATTAGTTTTTGATAATAGTATGTACATTTTTGAAAATTGTTTGCCAAAAGGCGATGGCGACTGGGGATTGTGGTCTGAGTGGACGCAGTGCTCTGCCAGCTGCAATGGAGGCGTTCAGTCCAGGCACCGCCTGTGTGACAACCCCTCACCGTCAGATGGAGGAAACCCTTGTGCTGGAGACACAAATGTCACACAAACTTGTAACGACTTCGAGTGTCCTGGTAAGTGACAGCTGAACTACGTTATCTCTTACACACACACACACACACACACACACACACACACACACACACACACACACACACACACACACACACACACACACACTTATGAGGCTCAGATTCTGCATAAAGTTCAGCGTTAGGGTAGTTTTATTTCGGAAAGTGGATGCAACGTGATAGGGTACAACGGTACCGGAGGGAATATCATAGTGTCAGATTCTTTGTGGGTCCGGGACAATGCACCCAGGATTTCTCGTGATCTTTTCAGCCTCAGTGGTACTACAAATGAAGTCTTATCTTTTTAGAGTGTCCACGCTTCCCACGACCAGCAAATGCGTACCCGCCTCAGATCACCCAGAATGGGACCGACAAAGAATGCACAGTATCTTGCTTGCCAGGATACGGAATGGGCTTGGGTTATGCTCAGCATTTCTACTGCGGGCCCGGGACTGATTTTACCTGGAGCTTGCTGCCGTCTGTTAATGTATCCTACAGTGAACCTGTGTGTACAGGTAAGTACTCTACAGTAATGTTGATGGAAGCACGTGGACGTGTTTTGTCAGCCGGCTTTTCGTGGGTGGTTTTTTTTTTTTCCGACCGGTTACATCACATAAATTGCGGAGAGCATTTTGACTCAGCTCAAATAATTATGACTTCATATCAAATTTCGTTGCCGTCCCGAATAAAGACGTCACCGGGCACATCTGAAGGTTGATCTGTTATAGCAGTGGCCGGAATGCTACAGCTCTCTCTCTCTCTCTCTCTCTCTCTCTCTCTCACTCCCCCCCGCGCGCGCACTCTGTGTGTGTGTGTGTGTGTGTGTGTGTGTGTGTGTGTGTGTGTGTGTGTGTGTGTGTGTAAAAAGACAACTGAAGCGCAACGGTAACGTAGTCCTTGTTTAACAACAGATGAACTCTTATGTTTCGCTTGAGAAATGTGGTTAACCTAAAATGAAAGAAGTTTATTTAAACTACGTTTAAATCGAAATCTCGCAATTACATGAAATTAATGGTTTTCTGTAATAAGCTCAACACGAAGCCAAAGGTGCTCAGATTCAGGCCTCGGTTGTCATGGAAATCGACTGTCAAGATGAGGGTGATGCACATGCCGAGGAAGTGAGAAAAGAGATCCAGGAGAAGCTGATTCGGGCATTGCCATGCAGCAGCCTCGACGACCCTATCTGCAACGTGGAAACGACAGTGACATGCACCGCTCAAAACACAACCCGAAAACGACGAAGCGCTGACGCCACGGAACAAAAACGTGTTGTCGTCGTGGCCCTTGTCAGCGGAGACGTTCCCGCCAGCACTGCAAGTAAGAAATTCATT
Organism: Batillaria attramentaria; assembly: GCA_018292915.2. Classification (NCBI taxonomy): domain Eukaryota; kingdom Metazoa; phylum Mollusca; class Gastropoda; family Batillariidae; genus Batillaria; species Batillaria attramentaria. Next base: position 71,447 of record JACVVK020000758.1, read on the forward strand.
GTTTATGTATGACATTTATGCATAACATATATATTTTTATTTTCCCGTTCCATTACGCCTTAGTCTGACACCGAAACTCCATGGATTCCACCGTTAGAGTATTAAACTAATATGGATACGTGTTGACAGCCTTCTCAGATGCTTCTGCGTATAACAGGTGCCTCGACTCAGACCGATTACGCGAAGCTTGTGGAAATGGCAGAGGAGACAGCTGAACTGCTTCAGAACGACACAGAGTCGCTATTTACTGTCAACGTTGGCGGAGAGACCATCAGACCTGACATGTCTACCATCAGCTACAGTGGAGGCTATCGTTGTCCTGCTGGCACCGGTCAAAGGACTGGTTTTTGTTGTTAGTAGCATGTTTTAATTTGTTGGTACTTCTGCTAGAGTAGCCAGTGTACGCGTTTTGATCTGAACATGGCAATTTGAAGAGCCTGATGAAACAGAAATCCTGGCAAAACGTATGTGAGTGGTACGTACATTTAGTTGGACAACACACACACACACACACACACACACACACACACACACACACACACACACACACACACACACACACACACACACACACACATGTTTATTTGGCTCATCCGTTACGTAACGTTAACTACATTACTTGAACTGTAACTTGTAACGTGAATAATAATAATAATAATAAACCTGTGTAAAATAAGTTTTGTGTAGGAATTGCAATTGCCAAGTTACCTCCATTAAACGTGTACGAAATTCGTCACTTTCACTTATTGGAAAAATAAGCTTTTGCCGACCATTTTTGCAAACTGCAAAACAGTAAGGTTAGGCTTTCATTGTTGTTGCGAGTATCTCACTAATAAGTTAATACTTTATTGTGCACATCATTTGACAATTCGATCGTCTATTTCTTCTTCAGTCGACTGTCCACCTGGCAGTTACTCAAAAGGTAACAACTGCGTACTGTGCCCTATGGGACAGTATCAAGACGAGATAGCATCGACAGCATGCAAACCCTGCCCTCCCGGATTTAGCTGGCACTCAGTTGGGGCTTCGCGCCTTGACCAGTGTGTCTGTGAGTACAATTTCTAAAGAGTTCTGTGTTTTAACAACATATTTCAAATGGACGGGGTTTTCTCCTTTTGTGTACAGAGTAAGTTTACGTTGAGGCCACCATCTGTCGTCTATCTGACTGCTTGTGATAAACTTTAAAACTGGATTTTTCTTAGGAACTATATAAATAATAAAAACAACAAGCTTGGCGCAAAATGTAGGCATTTCCAAGGATATCATTCTGCATGACCATAGGAAGTGAACCAGTGTTTCGGAAATAGTTTTTGCAGAACATTTCGCCAACTGCTCGTTGGTATTAATGCTAATTTAGTGACCTCTTGTAAATGTCAGTATCGTATATGAATCATAATGGCTCTTGTTCTTTTTTAAAGAATGGAAAAGCTGTTTTGTGCTATTGCCATTGCACAGATATAATCGATAATTCAATACCCCGATGAACGTACTGAGAACATAAGTGGATCAGGTGGCTGAAATTTTTAAGAGCGACAAAACGTATATTACACGGCATAATCGACTTTTATAAAGCAAGATTTTCTAACTCTTGTACACACGTCTGCTATCTGTTTCGCACTTTTGCAGTTCCCCATCAGAAGCCTGCTCCCTCCATGCCGTCTGCAGAGGGCAGCGAATCAACAGTTGCGATTGTTGGTATTTCCGTTGGAGTCTCCGTGGCTGTGGTCGCTGTTGCTGTTGTTGCTCTGGCTTTCATCTGGTACAAGTCGAAAGGGTAGGCCACAAAAAAAAGACAAAACAACAAAAGGAAAGGGAAAAAAGTTGATTTTGTAGTAAGTGATGAAGATCCGCTTCACGGACGATGTAAAATGATAATACACAACCCTGAAGGGGTGTTAAACCTCATTGTGTTGACGGCTAAATTACATTCCAAATGATGGTTTAGTAAAAATGGAAGTGGATATTTATTTCGTATCATGTACCTACCCCGCAACAGCAAGTAATTTCAATACAATTGCATGGGGGATACGAAAAGGGATGATGGACGTTCACGATGACTACAGTGATGATTACAATGATGTTGTTCTTTCCAGGCTGAAATGGAAGCATGCTGGCAGTAATAGCATGTTGTCTCTGAACAAGATTCACCCAGACACGTGCACCCCACGCCAGTGTTACTGAACAACCGGACTACAAGACAAGCCTTCTCTGCCTCCTTTAACGCGTCATTTCCATGTTTCTAAGCCGGCTTATGTTTTGGAACTGCTTCGCTTGTGAGTGCGCCTGTACGCAGAAATGAACTATCCTGATGACAAAGAGCCGTGTTCAGGGTTTCAAGCACTTTTTGAGAAATCGATAGAATTACGGTAAACTGTCATGCCTGTACTTTTTCTAAATACAGCGACATGCTGTCCGAAATGACTCGACTACAGGCAATGGAAGACCTGTCATGTTCTGGCACAATTTTGAAAAAAAAAAATGATTATAGTCCTTTGAGCAATGTATTTTTTGTTTGTCGCTGGATACCATAACCAGATATGTCACAATGGATTGTAATGCACATTTAATGAAGATTAACATCAACATTCAGGAGCCATGTTCTGTCACCGTTAATGGCGTTTTCACTAAATACACGCAATGCAGGCAATATTTTTACACTCTAACGTGAGCTTAAAATGAAAATACTTACAGGTAGCGACATAATCATTCTTACTAGAAGAAAATAAAAGCTTCAAAAGGAAATGTACACACACTGGCATACTAAGCTTAAGATCACTGCTTTACTGCTTAATTCTGTCCGTATTGTCTAAAAACGAATCATATATCAGATTTACATAAGTAAAACGCTATCCGCCGGCCAAAACAGACCTCCTTGCCCAAGAATTCACACCGCCCATTCGTGTTATTCAGTGTTTCTGTTCCCATAATGGGACTGCAGTATGCGATATATTTAGACACAAATGCTTGATTAGTGTCAGTTCGCTTCAGGTTTGGTCAGCTTGTACATCCTTAACATAATATTTTTGAACAACAGATAGTCTCCTGTCTCCGTGAAGTAGCCACTTAAGGGTTTCACAACCGTTCGACCAAACTGTCTTCTTTTTTTGTTTTGTTCAGACTACATTTATTTTCGTACACAGTTCTCGCAAATCCAGTCCTAGCCAAAATTTGAACTGAAAAAAGAAAAGCAGTCACTTCCAACGGGGAAAAAATGTGGTTTTATGATATACATACGTGTATTGAAATCATTATTCTTAACTTGTATCTGTATTTAATCAGAATAAAATTTATTTTCTTCACTTCTCCTGTTTTAGAGAAATGTGTCTTTTTCTTTATAGTTTTGGCATTTCAGTGAGATAATTACAAAACAACCCAGAGAAACGTTACATGCACCATACACAATACAGACACAATTAATGAGTTATTTATGCATGTGTTCTGACCCACGCTGCTACACACATCATTACTCGTTTACACACAATCTCTCTCTCTCTCTCTCTCTCTCTCTCTCTCTCTCTCTCCCTCACACACACACACACACAGACACACACACACACTCTCTCTCTCTCTCACTCTCTCTCTCTCACACACACACACAGACACACACACACAGAGACACACACACACACTCTCTCTCTCTCTCTCACACACACACACACACACACACACACACACACACACACACACACACACACAACACACACACACACGCACACACACACACACACACACACACACACACACACACACACACACACACACACCTCCACGTGACTTCACACAGGAAAAATGAATATGAGCTTGCTGTTTAATACTAACTTGTCAAAGCTGCCACAAGCAGTTAGGACTATTTTTCAACCAGTTACGTTTTAATGAAAAAGAAGTAACCATTTTTGCCGTTTTCGGTGAAACAGAGAACACAAAGTAGCCTTTGCTCGTTACCAGAAAGCAGGCGCCTGTTTGAAATGCGTTGTCCTTGTTGTGACAGTGTCTCTAGCGGTTTTACCTATGAAAAGTTATTTTATGCGAGCAGGTCAACCGTTGTGGGTCGAACTGGGCTCTACAAGCGTTGGCCAAAGAATCCTCTACTCGCAACCACGCGAGCACACCGCCTGCCCATATATGGATCCCTCCCCTCAACGAGTGTCTGACCAACGGCTATTTATAGAGTACATTTTTATGTTGTTTCCATAGTAATGGAAACAACATCATAGGACGGGCTAAATTGTCCACGTTCATGGGCAAGCATCTATGGTACAAACGCACGTCACTGCCGATCTCTCGCAGAGACGATTTTGCAAGTGTAACTCTGACAATGACGTAAGAAAACGTGCGTCATCGATGCTGACATGTACGGTGCGCCGAACGCGCTTCTCCTCCTCAGTGAGTGCCGTCTGTGCGTATGTGTGTGCGTGCGGCTGTGTGTGTGTGTGAATTGTGTCCAGGCCCGTTTCTTCATAAATATAAAAATACTCAACCGAATGGCTTCAAATTTGGGGTATCCAAATATATCAAAATGTTACATTAGAGGAACCAAGCGTGTGATGATTGCTTAAGTGATTTGGGAGTTATCGCCCTTTTGATACAAGTTGGTTGTCTTTCGTGTACAGGCGTAATATTTATTTAAATCACTCAATTTTTTTGGCAGTAGATAGCTTGAATACGGACTCTGAACAGAGTCACTACTAGAAAATGGTCGCTCTTATAGTTTTCATGTAAACCGAGCCTGAGTTGACATTGCATGTGAACCCACTTCAGATGCCTATTTCTCCGAACATACTGAACCGATCAATTTCAAATTTGGGGTTTCTAAATGAATCAAGATTGTTGAATAGAAGGCCCGATCCAGGTACGATTGCACACATGATTTATGAGTTATCGCCCTTTTCGGAAAAAGTGGCTTTCTGGCGTTTAAAGGCGTAATATTTACCTAAACCACTCCATGTTTTGGACATAGATAGCATGAATACGGACTCTCAACTAAGTGAATTTTGGAGGTTGTTGCTTTTATACTTTTGGCGTAAGCCGTACCTGATGAAAGTGCTGGTGAACACACTTTAGATCTCAAAATCGCTCCTAATATACATAGATAATGAGCCTGGGGTGCCATAAAAAATATACCAAAAAATTAGAAAAATTCACTGCAGCCGTTATCGTCAGTTGACTCGAAAATTTGTACTCACAGCACATTTCCTCTGCAAGCCACACGCCTCACAAACATTGAAGAAGAGACGCACGCGCACTGACGTAAAGTAAGTGCGTCATGTTTGATTGACGTGATGCTGTTTTTTCTTGGGGGTGTCTCGCCACTTTCTTTCCGAATTCCTCTGTTTGGAGACGTGGTGTATTTTACTTCTACTATGTCGCCATCTTCGTGCAATCGCAGAGACGACACGGGATACAACAGAATACAACTTCAATACTACAATATGAACAGAATATGCACGGAAAACAAATTCATGAAAGAAGAAGAACCCAGAACGCTGTGCAGGGCTGCTTACGTACTGAACAGGTCAGATCTAGAACATTCCTCAACTTACTGGAAGGTTCGAAATCTTTCCAAGGTGACGTAATCTACTGACGTTACTGCACCAGCATGTTCTGGGATGGTCTAGAAATTATTTTGCATCGAAATGCAGTATCTTTTCGCGATCTCTACAACTTGACATGTGGAAAGCGGGAATTTCAGTGGGTTTCGTTTTTGCCACTGACTCACACTCAGAAGCATAATGTGTGTGTGTGGGGGGGGGGGGTGCGTGCGTGCGTGCGTGCGCGCGCAAGCGCGCGTCTAAGGCGAGAGAGAGAGAGGGTCTCTTCTCCGTTACTTTTAGCGATCGTCTGTCAGTTAGGTCTGCGGGAAACTGACGACTTTATTACAAGAATTCATTCACCCATGTAGAACCTCGCATACGCCAAAAAGTTTGTGACGTCAACCAGCTAGGCGAGCTCACACGACCTCATGTGTTTGGGTTTTTGCAAGTGCATAGAGGCACGATAAGGGTTTTCAGTACTTTCTTTATGTCAGCATGCTTGATGTCAGAGAGCTTGCGTTCCGGCGTGTGCGCGCTGGCTGCATACATGACACAACGACTACGACTGTGACTACAGCATGTCATTGAATGGAAACAGCATACTGGGCTGGTGGCTATCTTGTTATTTTCATGGCAGCCAATATTTTGTACATTTTTAGGCCTACTATCACTCACTTGGTATAGTTTGCCCGTTAAGGGGGGGGGGGGGAGGCAAAATGTATATCAGTCGTCCACTGGATGTGTGGGTGGTTGTATCCTCGCTGCGCGCGTGCGGGTGCGATTGCAGGCCAACAGCCTGGTTGGCCAACTCTCGCGGGATTTCCTTGCTTGTTCAGCACTGAACCGACGCGTTTCCGGCAATTCCCAAACTGAGTAGGCGGAAAATCGTGAGGTAGAAGTGCCCTAGGGCGAATTGATCGAGTATATGAAGACAGTGGGTACCGTGCGAATGGCCATTGAACCTCTTGAGGATGGGACGGAGAGTGTTTGGAAAAGACTTAGCTGAAATTGAAAAAGAGCGTCTTGGGTTTTTAACGGGTATCGTCCGGTTGAAAGATAACGCCGCTCGCCGCGGCAGCCGTCGATAGTCGCACGCCGTTCTGGTGTGTCGTGCACGACAACGAGAAGCGTGATCCAAAATGAAACTGTTGCAATTAAAACGGATATTAAACTTAATGCTTATAAATTCCAATCATCTTTTGGCTATATTCTTACAATTAGTTGCGTAAATCAAAGTCGTAAAATTAATTCCGCGGTCACGTGACTTCACCACGCGAGACCCAGTCTTAGTATACAATCGCACCCCGACTCGCGCAGCCGGTATACAATCGCCCCTACCAGTGGACGACTGGTATACATTTCTCCCTCCTGCGCATGGCTGGTATACATTTAGCCCCCCCCCCCCTGCCCCTACCCCTCCCCCCAACCCCCTCCCAATAGGCGAACTATACCAACTGAGCCCTACTATCAAGATCATGAAGATGTTTCCTACTCGTCTGTCTTTGAATAGTATCAAAGGTGCATGATAAAATGGGTGAAAGTTTATAAACTTTAACATTTTACATTTCGTCACAAAGAAGGCGAAGAAAGTTTACACCACCTACCAGTGCAAATTTTCTGTGAGTTAATTAGTATACGAGTGCTGTACATCCGAAAATAGTAGGGAAACAGAGACCGGAAGTGTGGGTCATGACGTTTCATAACCGAATCGATGGTTTACGAGTTCACAAAACACACCCCATTTACGTCATCAGTCAAAGACCGCGTAGAAATTGCAGTCAAATACATACACATATGAAAGCATCCCTAATCACAAATGTCAGACAGACAAGCACAACCAAGGGAAATATAATAAGTTATACCACTCTGCCACTATTACAAGTCATGGTATAAAATCCATAATTCACCACATGTGGTATAAACATTGTACCCATGACAACCACGCGTGAATTTTATGGCCGTACCTAAAGGCCATGTCACACGAGAGGGCAAAAACACTTGAAAACATTGTTTTCAGATGTTTCGCTGCGAAACAGTGTGTTTTGTCGTGTGACATACTTCACAACAATGTTTTCAAAACACTGTTTCGATCGTGTTTTCCGTTTTAGAGCCTGCCCTAAAATCCGAAAACATGTTTTGTGTTTCAACCAGTGAAAGCCGCCGTGCGGAGTGTCAAGTGACACCTTCCCGTATCCGCTCAGTCAACATGTATGTTTAAGGAAAAGAGACATCTACTTTACCCAGAAACCCCATCAAGAGGTATTTCATACGCATTGAAGTTCTACATACAAGAAAAGGGTGTCTAGTAAGGTAGGAATGTCTTGACCGTAGCAGGGAAACTTGTTTTCAGTGTGACATCGCCTTAAAGAGTGAACAGGTATTACCCCTAGCAGTGTTCCAGCAGTGTGTTCTGGTGAAAGGATTTGCGTCACAATATGACGCGAAAAGGGAATAAAGAATAATTTACGTCACGACATGACGTAGTTCGACTTCGTACGGAAATGGGGACGAAGGAGCTTTGCCAGTCGCTTGACGTGGAATTGTTGATCTTTTGCTGCGTGTTATCAACAAGCGGTCGTGTTTGTGACAAGCGTAAGCCTAGTTCCAGTTCTCTACTAAGACGGAGGCTTCGAAACGGAAAAGCTGACTTCTCAAAGCCTATGGACAAAGCGAGGTAAAGCACCTCAGTCAGTGATGTCGCGTGAAGCATTTGGATTGCCGATGTCAGCTTTCAAATCAAAGACTTGAAATGCAGGTAGGGACGTGGTATAAATAATTTTCCCAATTCGGTGCCCCCGATTACGTAAAATACACCACACTCGTTTGTTGATTTCGACCGTAAAACTGCTCGTTAAAACTCGCAGTTTTACGGTCGAAATCAACAAACTCGTGTGGTGTATTTTCCGTAATCGGGGGCACCTCATTGTGAAAACTCTATTTAGACAATTTAGGAAGTGCTTTCGAAGTGTTACATTTGAGACCCTTTTAACACGAAAGATTAACAGTTCAGCTGCAGACCAGGAATTAGACCACCACACGCAAAGGGTGTCTCCCTGATTATTACGACAGTTATCTAAGATCAAGCGGATAGCTAAGGCTGATACAAATATACGAAACTCGAAAGACTGACATTGAAATATGGGTGCTATTCCCTTGTGTGTGTGTGTGTGTGTGTGTGTGTGTGTGTGTGTGATCTTGCAGGCTGAGGAAATGTACAGACGTCTTCAGTCTTGAACATTTGCTACCATCGACGACAATTAATAATAATAATAATAATGATGAGTATTGTATAGGCGCTTTTACCCAATTTCATGAATTGGCTCAAAGCGCCGCGAACTTAACCCAACACGCACGCTCACGTGAATCACACACATTCTCTCACACACTGGACATAAACACATTACAATCACGTGGTGCGAAGGGCCAGCTCAGCTATTTAAATTTCGGAATTTAGAATTGCATTTTTTTTTTTCAAATTTGGTGAGCTGAACATTTCCAAAGCAGAGGGGGAGGAAGCCGGAGTACCCGGAGAGAACCCCCGACGATCGGCCCGAATGATCGGTGCCACATACGAGAAGGAAAAATTCTTTGCCCCGAGTGGGACTCGAACCCCTGACCTCTCGCATTGGTGACAAGTCTCTTAACCACTAGACCACCGACCGCCCCAATTATACTAAATTAGTAAATATATTGCGTATACGTTTCATTTAATACGTCACCTTTCCTCTTTATATCACAAAATGGGTAATCACATAAAGCATAGGGACAAATAGGTGCATCCCTGTAAATTAAGAATCTTTTATATTTTAACGTAACCAAAACGTATACATCTTCGCCTGCCCAGGACATTTTACTGCTGTGCGCATAGCTCACTGTACAATCCAGGCAGTTCTGTTTACCCTTCACACCATTTCTTTCCATTCTTTTGGGGTCAAGTAGTTAATCATACTGATTAATGAAAATGTGCAACCCTGCATAATTCTCGTCCTGTATTATCTGTGTGCGATATGTACAAGTGTTTGATGAACAGTCTGAATAAAAAACGACCACCTCTCTCTCCTTCTCACCCCCCCCCCCCCTCTGTCTGTCTGTCTGTCTCTCTCTCTCTCTCTCTCTCTTTCTCTGGGGGAGGGGGGGGGGGTGGAGCTAAAAAACAAACCAACAACAACAAAAACAAACCCGCAATAACAACAAAACCAACCAACCAGACAACCGAACAAAACATCAATAACAACAAACATAACAACAAACAAACCAGTCAGACTGGGTTCTCCTGTTCAGCGAAATCAGGATAATTGACTACATGGAAACAGTGAATTCATCGCCAGCTCACTGCCATAAACCATTTTATTTTGTCAACGGTAGCACGGTTTTGGGTCAATACCTTCTCAGTTTAGATCACGCTCTAACAAGCACACCATCCAGTCATTCGCGAACTGACATGAGCACAATGCCTTGCTGCGACAAGTTCACGCTCACAAGATCACACACAAAGCACTCCATGAATAAATCAATGGCTCCATCACAAGGCTTTGTCATAGGACACAATATGTTTGAGAGAGGTGACTGAAACCCTGGGCCGTTTATAAGGCGAAAGAAAAAAGGTTAATACTTCCAACATCTCATTCGCCATTAAAAAAGGGGGTGCAGATTAAAATTATACTTTTACTTCTGTTTCAAATTTTTGCGGAGGTATTCTAAAGTTTTCAGTCAAATGCTTCTTTAGTTGCACAACAGCGACACGCAGGAGCTAGGAGGTCACTGTGCGACACGAGTGATGCCCCCTTCTATTTTTGTTGGCTTTTGTTGCAGGTTGTCGTGAAAGGGTGGGTGGGTGGGTGTTTGGGGGTTTAACGTCCTTTTCCACCACATAGGGTGATATCAAAGACGGGGCAACGATGAAAAAGCCAGCACAAATATTTGGCCCCAACCGGGATCGAACTCACGACCCGAGCATTAGAAGTCCAACGCTCTACCATTCGACCACCCCGGCTCCCCTTGTCGTGAAAGAATTCAGGTGATAATACGATAAATGAAGATATAAATGCGATAAAGCAATGTAATGTAATTTTATTTTTGTAGGTCTGCGCGTATGTGACGCACCAATTGTATGCGTTAATTGTTTGTATATAATTAGTCTGCATTCTTCCACAATGGTGATAATGCTGTATGTGAAGGTATTCATTTATTTTCCCATGCCCCTAGAGGTGATAATGTTGTATAGGTACGTTTTCATTTATTTTCTAATGTCCCTGGAGGGTAGGCAAATAACGTATTGACTTTGTTTTGTTTTGTTCTACCTTTTTTTCTGGTCTTTTTGCAACCTTGGCTGCAACAGTGTATTCGGTGGAGGCGAGAAAAAAAAAGGCTCGTTCACAAAGTGGAAACAGACTACTTTTTCGTTTGGCCTATTCTTCCTGAATTTTTTAAAGGGGAAAACGGATGAAACCGCCGGCGAACAAAATAAGTAAACACATCCCGCACATGCGCATTCTGCCAACATACCGTCGCACATCAGTTTGTATTCTCCACAGAAAAGGGGTAAAATGGCTAATTTCTGTCCAGCAATCGTTTCAGGTTTAGTGTTTCTTATCGTCTGTGTTCAGCAAGAAATCACGGCGAACGTACCTGTGCCTTCAGACAGGGAGGATGTGATGGGTGAATACACCGTCACGAACAAAGAGCAGTGTCGGAGACTGTGTTGGTACCGTCTTCTTTGCCGCAGCTTCAGCTATACCATGGACGCTGGAAATGGTAACAATTGCATTCTTCACGCAGATATCAGTGAGTAATAATTCCTCTTGTCGATTAAAAAAAATAAAAAAGAGTATTTCTTTCTCTTTGGCAAATTCATTGAGTTGTACTGTTGTGATTTTTACACTGTGATGCATGTGATGCGGGGGGGGGGGGGGGGGCTGTTTGGGAGTTTAACGTTCTTTTCCACCACATAAGGGTGATATCAAAGACGGGGCAACGAGAAAAAAAAGAAAAAAGAAAAAAAAAGGCCAGCACAAATATTCAATTCAATTCAATTCAAAAATACTTTATTTGTCCCTTTCGGGCAATTAAAAGGTAGCCGGTAACCGGACGGGCAATGACTAATGATAAACATCAAACATCAACATTAAAACTTTACCCAGCGTAAGATTTCTAACACACGTAACATGTCTCATCACATCATGTCATAACAAATCACATGCATATATATCACCGTCATCCCAATACAACCAACCAGCAGCACTGAGAAATATAAAAAAACAAACAAACATACTACTAAAATATAAGATATAAATATAAATATCACACACACACACACACACACACACACACACACACACACACACACGCACATATGCATACCCACCCACAGACACAAGACAACCTCCTACACTTCACAACTCATTAAGTGGGAATAAAGGAATGCTTTCTGCGATTGGTTTTGCACACAGGGCATCTAAAACGCCGGCCAGACGGAAGGGTTTCAAAAAGGGGAAACAATGCATGGTTCTCGCGTGACAAAATACAACGTGCCTTTCTTTTTATTTGCTGCTTGCAGAACAGGGTGATATCTCTCTGTGTCTCTCCAATTATCTTCGAACTAACATAAACAATCTTCTGCAGGCTGTTCCTGTTTTTAACACTGAGGTTAAAATACCAGCAAATGAATGAAAAACATAAAACACTTTCAATAAACGACTTATAGAACAGGTTTAAAATAGTTCTATCAACCGAAAAAGAATTTAACTTTCTCAAAAAGTACAGACGCTGCTGACATTTCTTAACCATTGCTTCTGTGTTATCGTCCCATCTGAGTTGCTCATCGAACACCGTGCCTAGGTATTTGTACTTGGTGACTATTTCGACTTCTCTATCATTAATGATTGTTTTGACAGGACTGCTGATATGTTTCCTGAGGTCAATTATTAACTCCTTGGTCTTGTTAATATTAAGTTGTAGGTATGAGTTGTCGCACCACTCTACAAAATCACGTAGTGCTGGGCCGTGTTCTTGTTCTGAGCCAAAAAGAAGTGAAAGCAAGGCACTATCGTCAGCAAATTTAACTAAGAACCTGTCTGCGTGAACACTCCTACAGCTGTCAGTATACAAAATGTATAGTAACGGTGAGAGACAGCAACCCAGGGGCGAGCCCGTATATGTTAATCGCATGTTAGAGACATCTCCGTTTACCAAAACATGTTGAGGGCGACAAAACAAAAAGTCAACTATCCAAGCAACCAACTGATTCCCAACATCAAAATCAGAAGTAAGTTTATGAGCCAAAATATGAGGTTGCATCAACGAAAAGGCCGAACTAAAATCTGCAAACAGAATCCTTGCATGTGCCTTTGGTTTCTCAAGATGTGTGTAAATCTTGTCGAGAATGAATAGCTTTGCATCTTCAATACCTCTTCCGGCCCTGTAGGCAAACTGTAGGGGGTCTAACTGACATTCGGTCACAGACAGAATCATTGACTTAACTAGTTTCTCTAATGTTTTCATGACAAGGGAGGTAAGAGCAACTGGTCTGAAGTCGTTTAACTGTTTTGGGTTACTAATCTTTGGAATGGGTATGACAGTCGAAGTTTTCCAGATAGCAGGAATTTTAGCGGTATCTAAAGAGACCTGAAAGAGGTGCCGAAACACGCCACTAAGCTGATCTGCACAAAACCGTAGCGTTCTGCCACAGATGCCGTCCGGTCCTGGAGCTTTATTTATGTTAATCCTCTTAAAACATGTAGTCACATTCTCCTGATCAATCACAACACTCTTATCAAATGTCAATGACAACTTTAGATCAGAAATGTTGGACGAGGAGTCATGTCTATCAAACCGAGTAAAGAACTTATTCATTTCATCAGGCAACACATCATCACTAACACCATCAATCCTGACCCGTGATCTAATGGGATCAGAGACATTGTTCACTGCTGCCATGTTCTTTACTCCTTGCCAAGCTGCACGAAAGTTTCCCCCAGCCAGCCTTGTCTCGATTTTATTCTTGTACATTTGTTTTGCTTGCCTAATCGCTGCCTTGACCTCCTTATTCACTTGCTTTCTCTCCTCCGCCGTACCCTGAAAAAACACCCTTTTCTTTTTATTAAGTACACATTTCAAATCTTTTGTCACCCAAGGTTTATTATTGGGAAAGACGGTGATAGTTTTTGTCGGAATGACCGAGTCAACACAAAATGAAACGTACGATGTAACAACATCAACCAGTTCATCCAGCGTGGAACAGGCATCGTAGAAAACTTGCCAGTCAGTACACTCAAAACAGCCCTGTAAACGAGCAATACTGTCAGCTGTCCAATTCTTCATGGTTTTCACCACTCGAAATGACACATCCAGAGAGAACAGACTCTGCTCTAGATGCGATAATGTCAGTAACTGATGATGAACTGCATTTTATCATGGAATGCCCAATATTTCAAGATGAAAGGCAACATTATTATACCATCCACATTTCGCAGATCAATTTCATCTTTTAATTTCTGCAGGTACATGTCACTAGAACTACCAAAGAAAACATTGCTAAGTCTGGCAAAATTCATTAGAAATAGCAAAATCGTCTAGTTTGCCATGTAGATATGTTTGTAACTGTTGGCATGTTTCACCTCACACATGTGCACTATTGTTTTTGTTTGTTCTTTTGTAATATGTATATGCGATGTGCAGTTTGGACTGTTGTGATTTCTTCCGTCCTACTTGTGTTTTTGTAATTCTGTACGCATAAGAATCATGTATGATGCATCACTAGACATTCCTCCATACCCCAAATGGGGAGAAAGGAATAAAATCTTTGAATCTTGAATCTTTGAATCTTGTTTGCCAATAGTAGTTGTGGTCGTAGCAGTAGGAGTGGTAGCAGTAGACTGTAGCTGTCGTTGCTGCTATTACTGTTCTTGCTTAGTAATTTTGTTAAATCGGTTGATCCATTCCTTAGTGTGTTAATATTGATTGATATTTCTGACTATGCTAGCTACGATACTCAGGCTTCTTTCTGTGTCTCTAGAATATATCTCATTGTTTTCCTGTTGTTGTTGCTACTGCTGCTCTAACTCTTTGACAGCTCCACTTGTATTCCTCCCAGGTCATGGGTGAAATCTACGGAGGGCTCGGGAGCTGGGGTGATTTTTATTTTGTATGATGATGATGGGGTGGATGATGGTATGATGACACTATGGGGGTCCATGTGGTTTGAGACTGCATAACAAGGCCGCATTCCGCGCTTTCCGACGATAACCAGGCCCGGGAACAACGGCACCTGCAGTGCCAACCGTGTAATCACCCACACGATGACTCTGCTCATAACACGCCCGGTCTGGGCAGGACCATGAGTCGGCTTGGATTCGAACCCAGGTATCCTGGTCCACGGTCCGAAGCGCTAACCACTACACTACGGGGGCCGGTTCATTCTAAAATTTCGCTGCAACTGTGCAGTACAATTTGGCTCAAGGCCAGTCCCATGTGGACTGACCAATAGTACGAATGTTACCCACCTGACGGCCACTGGTACTGCGGGACCCGAACAGAACTTACCCACTTGCCGTTTTTGATGTGGGCAGCCGTGCCATTACCGAGACGTCCTTTAGTGGCGTCACATGTTTGTATACACACTGGCATTAAATTTTGTTTCACGCAGGCTCCATCACTCAAGCGAATGCTCAAATTCCGAGCGACTGGGCAGAGCAACCTGCGTCAGGAGATGACCTCGTGAACGGCTGTGCACCAAGACCTTGCAGTGCCACTGAGGTGTGTGTACCTGCCATCTCGCCCAACGGAGAAGCAGCTCCGCATTACAAGTGTCTCCCCCTACCGGCCATCTGTCAGCTCGGACCAAACATCATGAACGCTGACGTCTCCGTGGCGGTCGGCATACAAGACGCCACGACGAATGTCGAGTGCAATCAGGGTTATGTCGGTGTCCCCAAAGGAGTATCTACTGAGATTCGTTGTCAGGTATGGTGAACAAGTAGTCTTTCACCAGATTTTCAGTATTATGGTGGTGGAGTCGAAGCAGCAGCTGGAGAGAGAGAGAGAGAGAGAGTAATCTTTATTTTCCAACGGTGGTAAAAGTTTTGGCAGAAATACCATGTTCGAACTTTCCGTTGCTGAACTACGAGAATAAAAGCAAAGAAAGGAAAATCTGTGCGATACAGGAATATAGGAAAAAAAAGTGTAGACACAAGTTACACATTTAGAGAGAGAGAGAGAGAGAGAGCTTGCTCTGCTTTTATAGTGAACACCAGAATCATTCTCAGTGAGAGATTTCATCCTATCATTAGAAAAAAAAAAAGAAGAAAATTTTGAAAAAAACAAAACAAAACAAAAGAACAAAAACAACAACAACAACAACAAAAAAACCCCGAGAGGCGACTGACGGATTAACCTATATCTACGATGTGTTGATGCCTAATAACTAAGCAACAAAGGACCCTGCCACGTTCTCTTTATTCCCACAAAGCTAAACATGATGCGGAACAGCCGTAAATGTAAACTTATCCTCATCCATTCAGGTCACCTCAAGATGGACAACATTCAGCGGTACATGTGAACAGGCGGAATTTGTCTACCCAGCTACTACGGGATTTCTGGGCATTCCTTGGCCAGTGACTAACGGTTGGGAGATGTGCGTCAAGGGAACGTTTCTGGCAAATGGGCACATTAATATCAACTTTCGGCCTCGTCCTGACTATTCTGAAATATACCTCCAGTTCTCGTTTCGGTAAGAATGACACAAACATTTTCAGTAAGGGAATATAAGATTAGATCTAACAAGACAAGACAAGACAAGACAAGACAAGACAAGACAAGACAAGACAAGACGAGACGAGACAAAATATTATGATTTATTTGCAAATTTGCTTCCATTAAATAAAGATACACAATACCTATGGCATGCGCCTCATAATGAAATACAAATGTGCACCAAAAATTCGATCATTCTTATGCTCCCATTTCACGCTGATCACAATACTTAATTCTTAAAAACACACGCAAAAATGGTTTTTTTTTTTTTTTTTTTTTTTTTAAATCTTCAGATCACTGGGAGCCATTTCAAGCCACTGTTACGCAACATGCAGCGGTTTCGAGACAAGCGGGGAAGGCCAACGCATTGCGTTATAGTGGCTTGAAACGGTTGTACTGGTGTGCAGTGCCTTGTTCTTTTTAACCTTCTTCTCATCACGTAGTGGGCAGGGGGGAGGTCGGGCTTGGCCTTTGAAGAGTCTAATAATAATAATAATAAATTAATAATAATGATAAATGGTATTTGTAGGGCGCATTTCTTCAAAAAAAAAAAAAAAAAAAAAAAACTCAATGCGCCTGTCACTGACTCACACTCACGCACATTATTAAAATTAATGTTGACCACACACGCTGCTTCCCTACATGGTCCACCCCTTGTCGTGGGGTAGTGGCTTGTGTACCTCAATGACCCAGAGAACTATGCCAGCAGGAGCACATGCTCCTGGCAGGGTCACCCAAGCTGGACAGGTCAAAGGGTAGAGGTCAGACGAATGTGGACCACCTCTCCAAGAGGCTAAACGGGTTTGCGTAGGGTTAACAGCCCTACCTGTAAAAAACACCAAGTTACTGAAGCATCGACAGCAACAAACCGAGACATTCACCTGGGCAAGGAAGGGTCTCCATCCCGGAGACCTATGACGCATTGCAGTGAAAGCCGAAAGGAAGCTGCAAGGCCGACCCCCCTTCTAACACCCAGGACAACAACGAGAGTAGCCACATGGAACATCAGGACAATGTATGAAGTAGGAAGGACCATACAAGTAGCAAGAGAGATGAAGAACTACAAGATAGGAGTACTGGGACTGAGTGAGACAAGGTGGCTACAGACAGGACAGCTGAGATTTTCATCGGGAGAGCAGTTGCTGTACTCTGGACACACAGAGGATGGAGCCCCCCACACTGAGGGCGTGGCCCTGATGCTGGCTCCGGAGGCACAGCGGGCACTCATCGGCTGGGAACCTGTCAACTCCCGCATCATCACAGCCAAATTCATCACCAAGAAAAAAGACATCAAGCTGAACATCATCCAGTGCTACGCTCCCACCAATGATGCGGAAGAGGAGAAAAAAGATGACTTCTACCAACAACTGCAGACAGTGATAGATAGAGGAGGAGCCAAGGACATGACCATACTGATGGGAGACTTCAACGCCAAGATTGGATCAGACAACACAGGCTACGAGGACACCATGGGAACACACGGACTGGGACAGATGAACGAAAATGGTGAGCGCTTTGCAGACTTTTGTGCCCTGAACCAGCTAGTGATAGGAGGCAGCATCTTCCCACACAAGCGCATCCACAAGGCCACATGGAGATCGCCGGACCATGTCACGGAGAACCAGATTGATCACATCTGCATCAGCCGGAAGTTCAGGAGATCGTGGCGGGATGTGCGCGTGATGAGGGGTGCCGATGTATCATCAGACCACCACCTTCTTGCAACAACATTGAGACTTCGGCTTAAGAGGCACACCAACGCCAACAACACACGGACCAGGTACAACGTTGGACTACTCAGGAACACAGACACACAAGCAGCATTCCGGATCAGCCTTTCCAACAGGTTCCAGCCACTGCAAGACCTGATAGAAGACAGTGAAATGGACATCGAGACACAGTAGGAACACAGCAAGAAACTCTGGCACGACACATGCGAAGAGGTCCTTGGCAAGAGAAAGACCCAACATAAGGAATGGATCTCTGCTGATACCATCCAGAAGCTGGAAGTTAGGAAAGAGAAGAAAACTGCACTGAACACGAGCCGAACAAGAAGAGCTAAGGCAAAGGCACAAGAGGAATACACAGCAGCTGACAGAGAAGTGAAGAGGAGCACCAGGAAGGACAAGAGGGACTACATCGACAACCTGGCCAGTCAAGCAGAGGAAGCAGCCCGACAAGGGAATCTAAAAGACCTGTACCAGGTGACCAAGAAGCTCGCGGGCAAATTTCAGCAGACAGACAAACCAGTGAAGGACAAGAACGGGCACCCACTGACAACAACGGAGGAACAGCTGAAGCGATGGGCAGAACACTTCAGGGAGCTGTTAAATCGCCCCATCCCTGAAACACCACCAGACATCCCACCAGCAGAGACAGAACTACCCATCAACTGCGACAAGCCCTCTAAGGCGGAGATCAGGAAAGCCATCATGACACTGAGAAATGGGAAAGCTGCAGGGCCGGATGAGATACCAGCAGAAGCCATCAAAGCAGACATAGAGACAGCCGTCAACATGCTGCACAGCCTATTCAGCAAGATCTGGGAGAAGGAAGAGGTGCCAGCCCAGTGGAAAGAAGGGATCGTCATCAAGCTGCCAAAGAAAGGGGACCTCAGGGACTGCAGCAACTACCGAGGGATCATGCTCCTGTCAGTGCCAGGCAAGGTTCTCAACAGAATTCTACTGGAGAGGATGAGAGAGGCAGTCGACCCCATGCTCCGAGACCAGCAGGCGGGCTTTCGCAGGAACAGGTCCTGCGCTGACCAGATTGCCAGCCTACGCATCATTGTGGAGCAGTCACTGGAGTGGAACTCCCCCCTCTACATCAACTTCATAGACTATGAGAAGGCTTTCGACAGTGTAGACAGAGAGGCACTGTGGAAGCTGCTAAGGCACTATGGAGTTCCCGGGAAGATCATCTCCCTGATCCAGTGCACCTACCAAGACATGAGCTGCAGGATTGCCCATGCTGGCCAGTTGTCAGAAAGCTTCGAGGTGAAGACCGGAGTCCGCCAGGGATGCCTGTTGTCCCCGTTTCTCTTCCTCCTGGTCATCGACTGGATCATGAAGACCACTACAGCAGGCAGGAAAAACGGGATACAGTGGACACTCTGGACGCAGCTGGACGACCTCGACTTCGCGGACGACCTGGCGCTCCTGTCTCACAGCCACAGCCAGATGCAGGACAAGACTACATGCCTCGAAGCCACATCAGCTGGAACAGGGCTCAAGATCAACAGGAAGAAAACCGAGCTGATGAAGATCAACACCACTGCCAACACACCAGTCACAGTCGGTGGAGAGCCCATCAGGGAGGTGGAGTCCTTTGTCTACCTGGGGAGTGTGGTTGATGGACAGGGAGGCACAGACCGAGACGTCACAGCCAGAATCGGCAAGGCAAGGGCAGCAATGGTCATGCTGAAGAACGTCTGGGCATCCAAAGTTGTCAGCATAAGAACCAAACTTCGCATCTTCAACTCCAACGTGAAGTCAGTTCTGCTCTACGGATGCGAAACATGGAGGACAACGAAGACGATGCAGCAGAAGATCCAGACATTTCTCAACACCTGTCTGAGGCGCATCTTCAACATCCGATGGCCAGAGAAGATCCGGAATGAAGAGCTGTGGGAGCGAGCGGGGCAGGAACCAGTGGCCAAGCAGATCCTGCAGAGGAAGTGGGGCTGGATTGGACACACCCTCAGGAAGCCAGCATCCAGCACCACACGCCAAGCCCTGACATGGAACCCGCAGGGGAAAAGGAAGAGAGGCCGGCCTCGCAACAGCTGGAGGCGGGACACTGAGGCAGAGCTATGTAAGCAGGGGACCAACTGGACTGGAGTGGCAAGACTAGCCCAGAACAGAGTGCGATGGCGAAGGGTTGTCGATGGCCTATGCTCCATGTGGAGCCAAGGGCCTAAGTAAGTAAGTAAGTAAGTACACACGCTGCTTAAAACCCGCCTATCGTATCTGATTATTGTCATCATCCATAGCGTTGTCGTCGTCATCGTCATAACCATCATCATCGCCGTCGTGGCCGTCGTCGTCATCATTATCGTCATGATTATCGTCATCATTATCGTCATCACATCATGTTACGTGGTAGAAATGTTTGAAGAGCCCGTCGTCTTACCGAAGAATACGATGACACACAGGCGAACACTCCTCACGTAGCGCGTTCTTATACTGACTGCGAAGAAAGTCTCTTTCACTCACAATAAGACTCGTGAGCGCGTAGAAAAGTTATAACCGTGTGGTGTTTATTACAGCACTTCTCTGGTGTCACACTGCACTCTCAAGCTTCGCACATATAATCTTATCTCGTGCACACACAGAAAACAAAACAATAGGCACATCAACGCTCGTAACACATCATCATACCGATTTTCCGCACACAGGTACAATTATAACGGAGAGACTGGGAGCATCTGGAACACCCAACTGAACGGCGTGTGGGGAAATGCAGAGCCCTTGGGCGACATGCCAGTGGCCGCTGGCGACCGTTTCGTCGCTTCGTTGGATATCACCAATGACCAGATGAACATCGTTTTTCACAGCCACAACAACGCCAGTCTCAGCCTCACGCTGGTTCCCGGTGGTCTCCCTGACGTGTCTGACTCGAAGTGGGTCAACATTGGTCCAGCAGAAAACTCGTATATTTCTTATGTTAATACAGTGGCTAAGTGTTGAATAATTTGCCTTTTTTTACAGTGCACATGCAGAGTGAGCAGTTGCAGGGGAAACAAACACCACCAGGAAACGACACGCCCCCCGCCCCCCCCCCCCCCCCCCAAAAAAAAAAAAATCCACCAAAAAAACCCAAACCGAAGTGAAATAGAAAGCGAGACGAAACCAGATACAATTAGACAACAAGAATGCATCATAATAATAATAATAATAAATGAAACCAAATCGTTTTAAAGGTTTTTGTCGATCTAGCATTTCTTTTATACGGTTCATGCACGTTCTTGGTCGCTCGTTTTTTTGTTGTTGTTTGTTTGTTTTTTCCCCTCAAGGATTCTGCTCAGCCGTAGAGTGACTACGATTAGGTTAAGGGTTAACTACTGCATTAGATTTAGGGTTAGTGTTCGTGGTGGGGTTAAAGTGTTGGCAAGGAGTAGAGCCCTTGCTGGAACAACAACAACAACAACAACAACAGCAACAACAACGTATTTCCCGGTGATGATTACCTCGACATAGCCACCATCCTGCACTGTAACTTTCTGATTTTACATTTCTGATGAAATTTATCGTATTAGCGATAACCATACAGGTGTCGTAGTCGTCACCGAGACACTGTAGGCCAAAGTGCAACGCAGATGTTTTTCCTTCAGTGTTTTTACCGTGCTCCTGTATCATATTGACGCTTACTGTCAGCACAAATGTAATTTCTTACTGTGTTATTCCGATTCATCCAGGGCAGAGCCGGGGTGGCCGAATGGTAGAGCGTGAGTGGTCGTGAGTTCCTATCCCGGCTGAGGCCAAATATTTGTGCTGGCTTTTTCATCGTTGCCCCGTCTTTGATATCACCCGTATGTGGTGGAAAATGGCATTAAGCCTCCAAACACCCCCCCCCCCCCCCTCGCTCCGATTCACATGACTCAGGAGGCCTGAGTCCGAGTCAGATTCCTACATTCACAAAGGCTGTTTGGAGCATTGTGGGGCGGCGGGAATTTTGACTGTGTGTCGGTTGGGTGGCAACTTGGGTTTGAATCAAAGGCCCGACAACTGTAAGATCCTACCGTGACACTGCAGCCATTAGAAATCCCGAGCGAAGTCGCTCTACGTGTTGTGTGTCGCCCGGCGACAGGTCCGCAAAGACTGAAGTTATAGGTGTGGGAAATCCGAGACAACGAAAGGGGACTGGACTGTTTACTAATGGCGGCCGAGCGTAAACAACTTTTCTACAGTAAGATGTATTCCTTTTCAGGTTCTTCGTTTCAGGTTTGCTTTGTTGCTCCCTGCTGCATGCGCCAATGACGGAAAATTTCCAACCGTGTTTTCCCAGTAATGTGCTATAAACTGTAGCCTATAGAGTTGGTAGAACACGAACTAGATGTGTTGGTGCCCATCGAGGACGCTAAAGAATCCAACGAAAGAGCGTGGAACGAGACTATACCGACCATAGATTCTGCGTGAGGAAGATAGAGAGGAGTTCGAAGTGTAGTTGTACATTCTAATGCTTTTCTTATCGCAGATAATAGTAGGTGGTTCGGAATTTCTTTCTCTAGAGTGTTCTATTGTACAGGAACTGCGAGTTTGAACAGGCTTCCTCTGTTAAAGAGATTAATTATTGATCCCAGCTTCTTCTCACTGTTACTGTTTGTCTGTCAGACTGTCTGTCTCTCCCTCTCTCGATGCCACACAGAGAGAGAGAGAGAGAGAGAGAGAGAGAGAGAGAGCTGACATAAATATTAGATTTTTATTGTTCTAATTTTATAATGCTTTTCTTTCCCGTACAATTGTTAGCCGGTGTTGATGGGATGAGCGGACAAATCGATAGATGTGACTGCTTTGGAAAGCTAAACCAGCTCTGCAAGTTTGACTTTCCTCCAAGCGGTAATGTGTAAAGCCGGCTCGAGATCGCTGCTATGCTATGAAATCGTTTTAACAAGAACGACACGGGACACTGTTAACTGCTCAAGGATAAAACCAGTGTGTGTGCGTGCGTGCGTGCGCGCGCGCGCGCGCGCGTGTGTGTGTGTGTGTGTGTGTGTGTGTGTGTGTGTGTGTGTGTGTGTGTGTGTGAGAGAGAGAGATGTTCTATAGACTACTTTGACAACTTTGTAAAAACGTTGACATGATCTTGCCGGTTCAGTTACTTTTATGGCCGCTTGCCTCATTTTTAGCTTGTAGTTTGATAAATTTATCCTTATTGTTTGTTATCATTGTCTGCTGAATTGAATTTGACAGACCTGTATGCGTGTCCCATGGAACTTTCTGCCCCGTGCACAAATAAACCAGACCGTGATATGACTCTTTCTCTGCAAATCATTCAATAACTTGTTCGCTTAATGAGTAAATACGGAACTTTCAATGCTTCTGTCTGTGTCTGTCTGTCAGTCTGTCTGTCTGTGTCTCTCTGTCTCTGTCTCTCTCTCTCTCACGTTACCAATCCATAACTGTCATAACACATGGTGTACGCACGTACAATCTTACCACTCGTGTGTGTGTGTGTGTGTGTGTACATGTGTGTACGTAGTCTAGAGCTATGCATGTTAATTATTATATTTGTGTGTACACCTAAACGTTTTAATCTGCTGTTTATAAATTAATGCAAAACACTACAAACAGAATAATAATAATAATGACAATAATAATAATAATTCTGTTGTTATCCATTTGAAAAATTTCTATAAATTGATTGGCCACTTTGCTTTTTATTGTCTATGGAATACTGATGCTTGTGCGTGCTTTATGTATTTTTTGTGTATCAGTCGACTAAGTTCTTATGTACATGATGAGTGATAGGACTCTTTCTCTGCAAATCATTAAATAGTCCTATCACAGTCTGGTTTATCATCATCAAGAAGATTTTCTGTTTTTTTTTTGTTTTGTTTTTTTCAGAGTCTCTCTTAAACAGACAATAAAGTATTTTGAATTGAATTGAATTGAATGAGGACTGATGAATAGCCTACAGCCAGGTGTGCTGATGTCACACACACACACACACACACACACACACACACACACACACACACACACACACACACACACACGCACACACACACACGCACGCACGCACGCACGCACGCACGCACGCACACGCACACACACACACACACACACACACACACACACACAAAAGAATACGGACACGTTGCTGTTGGGTGTCCGTAATCTGATGCATCACACCGCAGACATCCTGATTCCTGCCATAGCGACAACAAGCGTAATATCGGCCAGTCTTACATGGCGCTTTACTGGTGAAACAATAACCAGGATTAAACATTAATGGTGTTTGCGGCAAACGGCCCCCCCCCCCCCCCCCCCCCCCCCGAGGAGCCGGGTTGAGCCGGGGTGACCGAATGGTAGAGCGTTGGACTTCTGATGCTCGGGTCGTGAGTTCGTATCCTGGCTTGGGCCAAATATCTGTGCTGGCTTTTTCATCGTTGCCCCGTCTTTGATATCACCTGTATGTTGTGGAAAAGGACGTTAAACTCCCAACCCCCCCCCCCAATGGAAAACAACAACAAAAACACAAAACAAAAACAAAACAAAAAGAAGACAAAAACAAAACAAAACAATCAATACCCCCCCCCCCCCCAAAAAAAAAAAAAAAACCCCAAAAAAAACACAAACACAAACAAAACAAAAAAAAAAACACAAAAAAAAACAAAAACAACACAAAAACAACAACAACAACAACAACAAACAAAGAAACACAAAAACAAACAAACAAACACACAAACCACCCTCCTCCCCCCTCCCCCCCCCCCAAAAAAAAAGAGAAAAAAACAAACAAACAAACAACAACAACAACAACAACAAAACAAAAAATCCCCCAAACCAAAAACGAAACGAAAAAACCCCAAACAACAACAAACAAACAAACAAACAAAAACAAAAAATAAACAAAAATCTTACGAAAACCAACAGCGAAAACCACCTCAGACTGACAGTACGGCCTCTTGCGCGGATGAATGCACCCCGCAAATCGACACCTAAATGCAGAATTGAGTTTGAGTTCGGTTTCTCTTATCAAAAAAAAAAAAAAAAAAAGGGGGGGGGAGGGGGTAACTATGTTGGTCAGCAGAAACCATTTTGTCCACTTGTGAAAACTTTTGAGTCGTGGAACTGACCGAGAGACTTGCTTGAGGGCTGGCACCAGTGAAAGAATAGACGTCCGAGCTCTGGCTGAGCTACAGATAGCAAAAAAAAAAAAAAAAATGTACGCTATAAATAGCCGTTGGTCAGACACTCGTTGAGGGGAGGGATTCATATATGGGCAGGCGGTGTGCTCGCGTGGTTGCGAGTAGAGGATTCTTTGGCCAACGCGCAGTTCGACCCACAACGGTTGACTTGCTCGCATAAAATAACTTTTCATAGGTAAAACCGCTAGAGGCACTGTCACAACAAGGACAACGCATTTCAAACAGGCGCCTGCTTCCTGGTAACGAGCAAAGGCTACTTTGTGTTCTCTGTTTCACCGAAAACGGCAAAAATGGTTACTTTTTTTGAAGCAACTTGTTTGTGTTTCATATTTCTTGCTGGTTGCATCCAACAAGGACACGCGCAAAACACAACCCTGCCTTCAGACAGGGAGGATGTGATGGGTGAATACACCGTCACGAACAAAGAGCAGTGTCGGAGACTGTGTTGGTATCGTCGTCTTTGCCGCCGCTTCAGCTATAACGTGAACGTTGGAAATGGTAACAATTGCATTCTTCACGCAGATAACAGTAAGTAAAAGCTTGAGCATTTCTTTCTCTTTGTATATGTACTGATTGATTTTTTTTTTAACGGATTTTACTGTTGATTTTGTGCGCATGTGTGTGTGTGTGTGTGTGTGTGTGTGTGTGTGTGTGTGTGTGTGTGTGTGTGTGTGTGTGTGTGTGTGTGTGTGTGTGTGTGTGTGTGACCGCGATGGTTATTTTTGTGTTTCAAATGCATTAGTAATGATAATAGTAGTAACACGAAATAGTACAGTCCAACTCACCTAAGTCGAAGTCGGAGGGGACTTGCTGGGTGTGGGTGTTCGGGAATTTAACGTCCTTTTCCACCATTTATCGGTGATATCAAAAACGACGACGAGAAAAAGGGCAGCACAAATATTTGGCCCCAGCCGCCAATCGAATTCGCATGGGAAATTGATTGACATTTGAAACTGATTATTTGTCATGAACGGTAGATGTGTAAGCTTTTATTAAAGTTGTGATTTCAACCACTGTAGGATCGGCTGCCTACTGTTTTGTTTTACGCCCAAATGAGCCCTTTTCTTTTCTTTTCTTTTTTTGTTTGTTGCTGTTGTCTCGTTCTTTGTTATGATTCCATTAGTTTTTATCGTACTCATAGGATGCACGAAACGGTGTAAATTTCTTGGATTTCGTTTGCGAACCTTTGAAATATTATTGAACCACCATACACGGATGTGTTTCATTTCTTAATTTGAAAAAAAAAAATATTGGCCGATTTCGCGAAGTAGTGTTTAGAACTGGAACACAAAACAGCCTTTACTGTCGGACTAAAGACTCATAACCTTTTGACTGTATTTCTGTGAACATAAATGAATTTACCATCCATATCATCCATCTCTTTTTCTTTGATCTCTCCTGTGGAATAAGTGTCCGTATTGTACTATTGTGTCTTTAGTCGAAGTTTAAAGCTTGTGTTTTTGTTTGGATTTGAGTTCATGAGTGAATTGACACCGCCGTGCCAGCATAAAAAGGCACACTTTATTCTGTCGGCGTCGTGCTCTGCCGACGTACAAACGCGTTCGTCTGCTATGTGCAGCTGCTGTCGACTGTCAGTTTTTACTAGGATAAACGTTCAAAATATACCATAAATTGGCCAAAAAAGGATGATAAAGCATTTACACCCCATCAAGCTGTGGTATACCGACTCGTATTTTGATCCAAGACTCAATCAACCCTTTGCTAAAGCTCAGGGTTGATTTGCGTCTTGGATCAAAATACTTGTATTTCCAAAGCAGAGGGGGACGAAGCCGGAGTACCCGGAGAAAACCGTATTTTGATCCAAGACGCAATGAACCCTTCGCTAAAGCTCAGGGTTGATTTGTGTCTTGGGTCAAAATACTCGTCGGTATCCCACAGCTTGATGGGGAATAACTGCTAATGAATCCAGTTACACATGCACCTTGGTCAACATTTGTTTGGGGTTCAGTGGGCAGGTGGGTGGGCGTTTCAATGTTTAACGTCTTTTTCCACCACATATGGGTAATATCAAAGACGCGATAAACAGACAAAACAGACCAGCACAAATGCATGGCCTCAGTCGGGAATCGAACTCGAGACACGCGCATTGAAAGTCCAGCGCTTTACCGCCTGACTGTCTCGTCTCCCCATGTATTTTCGGTCGACAATTGAAGCCAACATTCAATTCACAACGGTTTGCAAACATCCAAAAGACACGGACACATACACAAGAATTCATTTCAAGTCGAAATGTCGCAGGCACCGACACTCAAGTGGACCCACAACATCCAAGCGATTGGGTAGAGCGCCCTGCGTCGGGAGATGACCTCGTCAACGGCTGTGCACCCAGACTATGCAGTGACACTGAGGTGTGTGTGCCTGCCATCTCACCCAGCGGAGAAACAGCTTCGCATTACAAGTGTCTCCCCCTACCGGCAAGGTGTCAGAGACCAGACATCATAAACGCCGATGTCACAGTGGCTGGCGGCAAACAAGACGACACAACGAATGTCGAGTGCCAGCAGGGTCATGTCGCTGTCCCCAAAGGAGTCTCCACTGAAATCCGTTGTCAGGTAGGTTAAACGACTAGTCTTTTATCGTATCTTGAACGACACCTAGGTTGGGTTTAGGGAACTGCCCCCCCCCCCCCCCCCCCCCCGTTTTGGGGCGGTCGGTGGTCTGGTGGTTAAGAGACCGTCACCAATGAGAGGTCAGGGGTTCGGGTCCCACTCGGGGCAAAAAAATGTTTCCTTCTCTTATGTGGCACCGTTCATCCGGGCCGATCGTCGGGGGTTTTCTCCGGATACTCCGGCTTCGTCCCCCTCTGCTTTGGAAATATTCAGCCCACCAAGTTTGAAAAATAAATGCCATTCCAAATTCCGAATTTTAAATAGCTGCGCTGATCCTTCGCACCACGTGATTGTAATGTGTTTATGTCTAGTGTGTGAGAGAATGCGTGTGATTCACGTGAGCGTGCGTGTTGGGTTCAGTTCGCGGCGCTTTGAGCCGATTCATGAAATTGGGTAAAGCGCCTATAAAATACTCATTATTATTATTATTATTTTGTTTTGTTTGCTTGATAGATTTTTCTGAACTGTAAAAAAAAATAAAATGTAAAAACTGAAGTGATGGAAGAAACTTATAGCTGAGATTATCAACATGAGCTGACTATATTCTCCATGTCTTCAGTGAGAAAAAAAAACTTCGTTCACAGCGAAGGCGAAAAAGCCCGTCTTCTTTCCTTTATTCCCGCAAGGCTAAGGACTGGCACAGAACAATCGTAAAGCTGAAACGTTTTGTTCACTGAGAACCATTTGTAACTCCTCCTCTGTTGAACCCGTTTACAGTAAAACCCTTGTTTACAGTGAAGATGAGAGAATCGTATCACGTTTTCTAGTTATTCCCTCAAGACTAGAATATAGCACACGCTCTCTCGTAATTCGTGAACTGCCGTTGCAAGGTTGCTTCAACTGATTTTTTTTTTTTACCGAGCATAAGTTCATCTTGTTTATGCTCAAACTGTTTCTCTGTATTTCCCTCAATGCAACGAAAGAAATCTGTTTAAAGCAACATGGCACAGACCAACTGTGAAGACTATGGAAACGTTTTGTCCATTGAGAATAAGCTATTTACATTTTCTTCTCTTCTCCTCATCTGTTTAGGTCACCTCAAAATGGACGGCATTCAACGGTTCGTGTGAACGGGCTGAATTTTTCTACCCAGCTGTAGGTCATGACTTCTTGGGCATTCCGTGGCCAGTGACAGACGGCTGGGAGATGTGCGTCAAGGGGACGTTTCTGGCAGCTGGGCAGATGGACATCAATCTTACGCCCCAGCGAGACTTCTACAACATCGATCTTCACATCGCGTTTCGGTAACATTGACAGAACACTTTCCAAGATTTAACGGTGATACCATATAAATAATGATAAAAACTGTGCATTGCGTGGGCGCTTTACACAATTTCTTGAAGTGGCTCAAAACGCCTTGAACTGAATTCAACACGCGGGTCACAGGCCTTCTTTCACACACTGGGCATGAACACACTACAATCACGTGGTGCGAAGGGTCGGCTCAGGAATTCAGAACAGAACTGCGTTTATTTTCATGATTTTGACTGAACATTTTCAGCGCAGAGGGGGAGGAAGCCGGACTACACGGGGAAAACCCCAGACCATCGACCGCGACTAATAAAATAAGTAGATACAAATACCCGTCTATAATTTCCGACAGACTTTTGGTGGGTGTGACGTGCAAACTGTCTGAACCCCCCCCCCCAAAAAAAAACAAAAAACAAACCAAAACAAAAAAAAAAACCAAAAAAAACCCCAAACAAACAAACAAAAAACAAACAAAAACAAACACACAAAACACAAAAACACAAAAAACAAACAAACAAACAAAAACAAAAAACAAAAACAAAAACCAACAAAAAAATAACATCAACAACAACAAAAACAACAACAAGCAAACAACAAAAAAGCCCCGCGGTATAGTTCTTGTGATAGCTTCACCATCACCATTACCATCACCACCATCAACAACAATAACATCATCAGTTGTTTACTAACAACAATGTTGTCCTTCAGGTACCAGTACGGTGAAGTGAAAGAGAACTCGACCCTATGGGCCACGAAAGTAAAAGGCGATTACGCAAAAGGAGAGGAACTAGGAGAGATGCGCCTGACACCGGGCGATGACTTCAGCATTACCTTGAGTATCACCAACGACCAGCTGAACATCGTGCTTCACAGCCATGCCAACGCAACTTTCAACGTCACCCTGGTTCCCGGTGGTCGCCCGGATGTGTCTGGTTCAAACTGGGTCGGATTCGATAAACCAGAGACCTTAAATATTTCTTATGTTAATACAGTGTCTGGGTGTTGAAGCTGTTTTTCACAGAGCACAATCATGCAGTGCGCAGTCGCAGAGAACAACAAAAACGCCAGCACAAATATTTGGCCCCAACCGGGATCGAACTCACGACTCGAGCATTAGAAGTCCAACGCTCTACCATTCGACCGCCCCGGCTCCCCACAGAGAGACAGAGAGAGAGAGAGAGAGAGAGAGAGAGAGCAACACACACACACACACACACACACACACACACACACACACACACACACACACACACACACACACACACACCAGGAACGGACACAGCAAGAATCGAAACGAAACAGAAACCGGCGCGAACATGGACACAACTAGGGTGAGCGGTGGTCTAATACTAGCGCGTCAGACTTAGCCGCTGCGCTGCTGAACGGCCGTCGCAGCTGTCATAGCGATGCAGCGTGGGTTCGAGCCCAGGTCGAGCTTGTGATATGTGATACCGGGTTTTCCTGACTACCGCGCTGCTCATCGAGGTTTTCTCTCCGGGTTAAAGGCGCGTCTTAACTATGCCCGAAGAAGTCCGATCAACCCCGAAAGCAAAGGAAAATTGCTTCGCCCGAAACATTTTAGGGCCTCGCGAAGAGATTTTGGACAGTTCGGGCTTCGCTCGACATGCAATGCGATGAACCCCGATCAACCGCGAAGGTTTTCGCCAGACGCTATCTGATTGGCTGGTCCAGATTTGCCAGCTATCTGATTTCAAGATGGCGGAGGGTCGCGCTCGTACATGGCCGGTGTCGGTTCAAAGTTACAAGCATTAATATTTCGGCAATGAAGAAGTTTCTTGGCGCTGCTGGAATACATTGATTAGTAAGGATAGTGTACATTTGACTTACAATGCTACAGGTGAAGTAAGAATGCGAAATATCTGTAATTACGGCGTTTGTGCTTCGCATGCTAACGCCGTCTGCTCGCGTGGCGGTGGGTGTGCGACAGCAGGGCTCGCCGCGTCTGAGTACCGAGTCAACGTTCTAGTCGCTGATATGTCAGGCATCTATAACTTTCATGGCTCACTTGCGTCACTCTGATTACTGAGGTAGTGTAGAATTTTGATTTTGTTTGCTAAAATTGATGCAAAACCGCGACATTGTTGTCGGTATGACGTTTTTCTTCCGCTGTGTGCTGGTGACCGTCTGCTACACCGGTGTACCGGCTCGGTTCAGTGGTTTCGTTGGTGATTATTTCGGTTTTTTAATGCAATTCATGGTGCAGTTGGGTCACATTGATTAGTTCAGATAGTGCCCTTTTGGGTGGCATAAAGCCATGTTGTCGTGTAACCCCTTGATTTCCCTCAAAAGCTACAGTTCCTACGAGACGCACTTCACTGGTAAGCTCACAATCGGCGCCATTGCTATTTTCCTTCGGTCACATTTCACGAATGCTTCACGCCTGGTTAGTACGTAGAGGCCACGCCGAAGCAAGCCGAAGAATTTCGCCTTTGTTCGGCGGAAGCGTTCTTCGGGCATAGTTAAGACGCGCCTTAACCGGCTTTCGTCCCCCGCAAGCAAAATTAAAAATTAGAATAGGCATTGGGTGGCGCTTCATCGCGGCGACGCGCTTCCCCCGGGGGAAGCAAGCCAAATTTCCCGAAAGGGACAATGAAGTAGTAAAAACAACAGCAACCAAAATCAGTGAACAACAACGATAACTAGAACAAGAAATCGACCAAATGAAACAAAATTGTTGACAGGTTTTGTTACTGTGTCTTCATGTTGATTTTTCCGAGTCATTCATGGCCTGTTTACTGTACCTTTCACGAGCAGTTCTTATTCCATATCTATCGTAATAATAACAACATTTTATATCACCGTGATGACTGACTTTTGCAGTCGTCAACAATACACGGTCAGTGTCACGATTATTTTATCCTGTAAAGTTTATACTGTGCTTGTGTATTATACTTTTTTGCCATTTTACAGTCATCATCATTGTCATTAATCATTATGCCGTAAAATTACACCCTCGTGTTGGCGCCCTAGAGTCCAGCATGGAACGAGTCGATATCGGCGTAACACGAGATGTACTCCCCAGCAGCATAAACTCCAGGGCCCGTAGGGGAGCCGGGGTGGTCGAATGGTAGAGCGTTGGAGTTCCAATGCTCGGGTCGTGAGTTCGATCCCGGCTGGGGCCAAATATTTGTGCTGGCTTTTTCATCGTTGCCCCGTCTTTGATATCACCCTATGTGGTGGAAAAGGACGTTAAACTCCCAAACACCCACCCACCCTTAAGGTTAATTTAACCCACGGCTACGGGCCTAACCCAGACTAGGACAAAAGAAACTCTAAAAAACAAAATTAAATAAAAAAAGGAAGCAAAGAAAGAAAGACAAAAATCCTTCTATAACGGCATAGGCACCTTGCTGGAATGGACCCGCTTCCTGATTTAAAACATAAAACAACAGAAAATTTAACCCTAGAGCTAGTTTAGTTCGAGGTTAAACTGTAACCCGGGGCTAAACTCCCTAACCCCGACTTTTACATGCGGGCCCGGGACACTTATTTGGTACCCTCTCGCCTTATTTAGCCGCTTCACTTTGTACCCTCCGCTCATCCTTTGAGGAGCTTCTCAAAATTCCTTTTAAGAGAAATTTGAAATCTTGTGGCGAACGCTGTTTCCGGTTTACCGCCCCAATAGTCTGGAACTCGCTGCTTGCTAGCGTGAGACAGCAACCTACTCTGTCTTATTTAAAACTCATCTGTTTCAGCTTGCCTTCTACTGATTCATGTAACCGTGGTGCCCGTGTTGTGTGTGCGTGTGAGTGATATGTGAATGCGCAATGAGTTGATGTATTTTCAAGAATTGCGCTGGGAGCCGGGGTGGCCGAATGGTGGAGCGCTCGACTTCTAATGCTCGGGTATCTATAAATTGATTGGCCACATTGCTTTCTATTGTCTATGGAATGCTGATGCTTGTGCGTGCTTTGTGTATTTCTTCTGTATCAGTCGACTGAGTTCTTATGTACATGATGAGGACTGATGAACAGCCTACAGTTAGGTGTGCTTATGTCACACACACACACACACACACACACACACACACACACACACACACACACACACACACACACAAATACTGGGAAATGGACACGTTGCTTTTGGGTGTCCGTAGATTAATCTGATGCATCACACCGCAAACATCCTGATTCCTGCCATAGCGACAGCAAGCGTAATATCGGCAAATCTTTGTTGTGATAAGCGCACAAACATGGCGCTTACCTGGTGAAATAATAACCAGGATTAAAAATTAATGGTGTTCGCGGCAAACGCGGTGGTGGAAAAGGACATTAAACCCCCAAACACCCACCCACCCACCCTCAACAATTTGTGTAAATGTGATTTATTATCATTATTGTGAGTCTAACCCAGACACACTCCACCCCCACGCGCCAGATTTACTGCCATGTGGATACACTCCACTAATGAAATAAATCGTTAGTCTCCAAGTGGTTTAGACTAGAAGTGGTACATCAAGCGTTAGCGCGGGAAGTATAGGCTGCTGAATGCACCCCGCGTGTTACGTCAGTCCAAAACATTGCGTTTTGTAAATAGCAGGGGGGGTCGGGATAGCCGAATGGTAGAGCGCCGGACTTTCAATGCTCGGGTCGTGAGGTCGAATCCCGGCTGGGGCCAGATATTTGTGCTGGCTTTTTTTTCTTCTTGTCCTGTCTTTGATATTACCCGTATGAGAACGTTAAATTCCAACCCATTTACCCACCCTTGTAATTACTATTACATTCTAATGGTCTTCAGTGTTGCAAATTTAAATATTTGATTTCTATTGCTGTTGTGTACATTTTAGTGCTGTTGTTGAACAGTTGGGATAAGCGAACAAGTCGATACCTGCTCTGTCACTGCTTTGAAACGCTAAACCAGTACTGCAACGGACCCAGCGGATAGTGCGAAAGGCCTAAGTTCGCCCCGTAGCTCATCAGAAAAAAAATGATCACATGAAAATCATGTATTAATTTCCCTTTAATTGGAATGACACGGCTAACTGTGGATAGTCCTATGATAACAGCAGTGTGTGTGTGTGTGTGTGTGTGTGTGTGTGTGTGAGAGAGAGAGAGAGAGAGAGAGATGTCAATAAATATGTTCTTGTCCATGGTGTCATGTCCTATTCCTTGACTGGCCACACCACTGCCAGTATTCTATGCCATACTGATGCTTGTGCACTATTCTTGTACGTTTTGTGAAGCAGTATCATGAGCACTGCTGTGGGCATCAGTAGACTACATCCGGGAGTACTGACGTCACAGAAAGGAAGAAAAAGAGGAGGAAAGGAAATTATGTTGTTTGTTTATTCCAAACATCCCACAGCGATAACAAGTCTATAACCATAGCGCTTTTGCATTATCAATAATCAATTCTCTTCTCATTTACATGCTGCCAAGGACACAAGGGTGAAACGATGACCATATTGCTAGATGGTAATACGATAGAAATACTGACTACGAGACGAGTGCTATAAAGAACATGCAGATGTACTGATACGATGTCATAAACAGAAATAAAGGAGGAAGTGTCACGTGCTGTTGTTGGTTGTCTGTCGAACATTTGCTGCTTGTTCACATTCCAGACATCCTGGTTCCCTCCCATAGCTATAATAGACGACTCCAGTCGCGTCAGTCATTGCCGTGGCAAAATAAGCACACCACCTGGCAGGGTCTGGCAAACTTTCTTGCCAGACACTACAAAGAAGGGCGCACGTGTAATATGATGTGACTGAAACGTGTGACAGGCTGGTGAAGGATGGGAGTAGGCTACCACAAGTGGAGCAAGAGGCCAAGACTATTGTGAGGGAGATCCAGAGGAGAAGATGGCGGCAAGATCACCCGGACTACAACAACAGCGATGGCTACTACCACCTTTCCCGGGAAGACCAGGTGATCTTCGTGCGTTTGAGGACAGGTCACTGCAGACTCAAACACCACATGTTCACCAAATTCAACATTGGTGACACTGCAGCATGCCCCTGTGGCGCACTGCGAATGACAGTTGAACACCTCCTGCAAAACTGTCCAACGTACCAGTGAGTGAGTGAGTGAGTTTTTAGGGCTTAAAGCCGCGCAAGCCACAAAGACTAATTCGCGGCTGAGTGTGCCTGCACTACATGAAAAAAACAAAAATGTAACGTTGGACAAAGGATGCAAACTGGTCTACGGGGCTATATAAACCTAGGACATGCAGGAGACGCTGCACCTTCATGCTAATTTCTCGAACTCCCGGTTACAAAAAAGCGTAGAAAACAAATGACAATTACAACGAGGTAAAACAAAGATAAATACTAAGCGCATATACAGCAAATATTGCAACTTATCATCTCCTAGGCGCAATAAACCAATTCGCAGCATAAGCCAAACATCACTTATTCCTAACCACCGGTAGTGCAGACGTAAGTGAGGGGTTAAAAAGAAGAAATATAGATGAAAGGGCCGAACTCAGAAA
Source organism: Batillaria attramentaria (assembly GCA_018292915.2). NCBI lineage: Eukaryota > Metazoa > Mollusca > Gastropoda > Batillariidae > Batillaria > Batillaria attramentaria. Next base: position 106,936 of record JACVVK020000758.1, read on the forward strand.
TCAGCTGAGGGAAGAGAGGAAGGACAGAGCGGCTAAATTCGGGAGGTTTTAAAGAGAAAGATACAGGTGAATGGGCTGGTGAGGAATAGACAGAGAGGTAGGAAGGAAAATTCCTTAGTTGCCAATGAAGACATGCCTGGGAGGCAGTTGGAGAACAGACCGCTCCAACACGGAACCTCCCCGCCGTGAGGCGGTTTGGGAAAACAACGCACCAGAGAGGGGTGCGTTGTGAAGGTCTTCAACATGACGGGTGTTCAGCAGCACCAGCAGGGCGCTGCGAACAAAGCCCGCCAGGGTGAAGACCAGGTGGGGGGAATCCAGTGAAGTCGGCCTTCAGAAATGACCCTCAGATGTCTCACTGGACCAAGGGTCAGCAGACACCCGCTTACTGACCTCCCCCCGGAGGAGACTTTAAGAGAGCAAAAGACAGGTGAATGGACCGAGGGAGGCAGAAATAAGAGTAAAGAAAGAGCAAAAGGGGTGGGCAAGCTTGGCGAAATCAGCCCCGCCGCGTGAAGGCGAGCCCATGGGGCCTGTCCAACGTACCAGAACCAAAGACCGACAA